>JABCKH010000038.1:0-60753 GCA_018851285.1 Lyophyllum semitale | reverse complement strand
AAATGACAGTCCACAATGTATCAGGCTTTTACTCTGCTTACAGGTAGTTTAATACATTAAAGTGACGGTATAGCCTGGATGCAGTGCAATCGAATTAGAGAGTGGGGCTGGGACTCATATACTTCCACTCCTCTTCGGGAGGCGGATTTTCGGCGACCCCAATGCCAGCCAAATCAACGTGCCCATCCCTGCAGTCAGCGTCATACTGGACAGAAACTGTGAATACATGTCCATCAAATGAGTGGAACCACTTACACTTCGATCACCGCGAGGGCTGCAGGCGAAGATAAGATTACTAGGCCACGGCAACAGGCATTCATTAAAATCCGTACCAAACAAGCCCCGAATCTGTCCACAATATACCAAGCCCGCACAACGAGACCTGACTAATAAGTCTGGGAGCGCCGAATTCAGTAGCCCAGCGCCAACAAGCCACACCAGCCAAGTTGTAAAGACCCAGATCGACTGAGCCCCAACCGACGCTATGGGGTGTTCAGCCCATTTAGGGTGGAGGAAAAGCAGGCTGTAGGCGCCTCCGGTCAATGACGTCCAACAGGCACAGAACCTATGCAGACATGACCCGGTTTTAGTGAAGTTTGATGTCGTCAGGCAAGGAGGGGACTTGCAGGAGAAGAACGGCAGCAGTGCGGGTCTGTGGGTTTGGAGAGTTGTGAATGTAGGAATCCTGTATGATGAGCCAGCTCGCGAGGGATATCTGGGAGATGTGTTTGTTGATCGGCGAGGGTAAAGTAGGTAGAAGCATACCTCAATTAGGCTGCTCATAACGATAAATAGATAAAATACTGGATGGCATATGGGTCAGTTCGCCTCGGGGAGTTGAGAGAGCCGGACTTACCAGGTGCGTAACGCTGAAGACGGACTCCGGATGGTTTATTCAGGCCTCTGGGGTTGTTCCGTGCGTACCGGTACGTTATAATGAAGGAGCAGAGATACGTGACGAAGAATAGAGCACTGCCGACTGCGATTAAAGTGCTGAGTGTGCTAGAGTAGGATGCCCGAGACTGGTCGGACACCTGAAACGAGGAAGGAGAGAAAGAGACCATGGCTGTAGAGGGGGCAGATGCCATCCGAGCAATAGTTGTAACAGACGCAGTTATAGAGCGCTTATATCGAACAAGGCAGAGAAGAGGACTGAACGAGGCGTCTCAGGAAAGGTTGTGGTGAGTCGAGGTCTGCCAGGCGCTAGAGGGCTGGAAGTCGCGTGTTGATATCAATGCAACGCGCGCACATGTCTTATATGAAGGTAAACGGGTAGAGTGTTTCATGTAGAGATTGACAGTCGACTCGGCATGGGAGGCTGAAGCGCTGAAGGACAAACTGGAAATCCATCTGTGACGTTCCCGGTGACACTATCAGTTTTACGAACTCGGCAATTTCAACACATTGTACTAACCTAACGGAAATGCAGCAGTCGTAACAGTTAATTGTCGGGTGCAACAAATATATGTACTTCTGATCTGATATAGAGTGATTAGTGTGAGAGGCGTCATTGGACAAAACGATAAGAGACCGATCCATTTCTCAGTGACGGTACTTACTACTTAACTTAAAAACGTCGGAACATAAGAAAATTTCTGGAGAAGAGTAGTTCCGAATATTAGCATCTCAACGACCCATGGTCAAGCTCGTGATTATTACTAGATTCCTCCACTGCACGGGCCCTCCCCTCCAACGTTATTAACATCGCCCGGTGGACCGAGTATCGCTATATAATGCCCAGACCCACTCGGACATTGCGTACTTGGGTTCGGTCCTCTGACGTTGTTGCCGTTAAAACATCCACTCCCTGCGAAGTAGAACCAGAGACCACAGCCGACCGACCCCCAACACCTCGTACAGCACGAGTCCGCATCTGGATCGTTAGGGAAGTAGTTCAAGATTCCGCCATCTATGGCACTGACACCACCGCCGATCATGGGCTGAGCACTAGCGCAAGCGGTGGCAATCGCGTTCACTGTGGTGGATGCGGTGATGGTCGCTGTAGCCGTGGTGGTAGCGCTCTTAGTTGCGGGCACGACGATGATCGTCGTTGTGGACGAGGTACCTGTGATCGTTTTCGGGCCAATAGAGATTGTGGTGTGAGCTGTGGAGGTGGCGGTGAGGGTTGCTGTCGCTGTCGCAGTTTTCGACACGACTTTGGTTTTGGGCGTGACAATCTGACTGCATGCTGAGGAGATTTTTTGATCTGGGAATGGCAGCCAATGCGGCAGGTGGTTATAATCGCCGCCTCCCCGCCTCCGTGCGGGATTGTGGACAGGAGCTGTGTGAAGGTAGGTAGTTGAAACGAAGGTCGTGCTCGTCCTGGTATGGAATTAGAGCAAGAAGGAAAGGCATAACATGTTGACTGCTTACTGTGTAGTAGTGTCTGTCTTTGTGGTTGTACCTGTAACCCAACACCGTGTTAATGATGCTTCAACGAAATTTAGAGTAGAGACTGACCCGTGACAGTAGCAACGGTCGAGGTGGTGGTTCCAGTGCTGGTAGTTGTTGTAGAGACGGTAGTGGTACCGAGATCAGTGGTCGATGTCGCGGTCGTCGTAGCGGTAGCTAGAGTCTTAGATGTAGTCCGAGTACTGGTCTTTGTCGTGGTAGCTCCATAGGGGACGATGTAGTTTGAACAACTGCCAAATTGACCTGGTCAAAAAATAGAATAAATTACATACACCAAAACTCCACCTGAACGCGCCCTCGAGACACATTCTCGTTCAGGAAGTTATCAAGGAAGCATCATCTCTCGATATTTTTACCCAAGTTCCGCTGCGAGCTGAACTTTACAAAGTACTTCAGGGGAATGGTCAAGAAGTACCTTCACGAGAACCGTGATTTCACTTTTGACACGCTGAAAGGAAACATGCCGAAGGCTTCAAGGCAACTTCAAGGTCTGTACCCGGCGTTACAACCATTCGGAGATGATATGATGGATGGCAAGATATCGGGATGGGTCAAATCTTCCTTCGAAATTTCAGCTTCGACAAAATACAAATCTCTTCAATGCGAGCTCATTTCTTGTCATAAACTAAGTGAACGGCACCATAGGCCCGGGTTCCGGTGGGCATGGTGATGACATTAAATAAACAATTACAAGCAAAGGGCAGCTCAAAGATTGGTTGCTTATGTAATAACCCCAGCGTTTCTCTTAAAATGCAGCGTGAACTCAAATGCCATCTTCTCAAAGCTCTTCGTCCGCTACTCCGCGCTTTGGGGATGGCTTCCGATCTGTCCTCAATACCTCCTGAACTCTTAGACATCGTGAAGAACACAGCCGTGTATGAAACGGACGCATTCGTCGACCGCTTAGGAGATCGATTCAAACTTCTGGACATTCTCGCCAGCACCCAATTTCATGTAACCGAGCTCGCCCTGTTAAAACGCGTTCACGTTAATCCCCAACACGAATACATTGTGGCTTCAGTGCTTGGTCCCGACGGCGATGTTTATCACGTAGCGCTGGAGCGTGCTGGAGCAGATCGTGAAAGCGAGGCCCAGAAATTAGCTATCGAAGACACACAAAATCGTCGTCCCTCACAGTTTCCGAGGCCCCCTCTTGCATCTACCACGTCTCTCGCGCAAACGTAAAGCTCATGACACTGTTCACCCGCTTCCCGCTCCACAACATGACAAGCGTGACGTTGCCGCTGGAAGACTTCACCTTACGGACAAACATATATATCTGGAAGACGTAGCGATCCTTGCCTCGGCGATTCATGCTCTACAAACCTCTTACGACATCTTTTCGACCAATTGCTATTGGTACGCCAGTGTTCTAATGGAGGTTGTGGAGAGGCTCGTGGATAGACGTATGCAACTGCTCGAACCAGTAAACGGCCTTTGTCGAGGAGTTCATGTCTACCCAGGTTCGCCCCCAGAAACTGTGGATGAAGCTATTGAGAAATTTCACGCATACAAGGAGAAGTTTTTGGTCTCGGTGAGTTTCTTGTCGTCCTCTTGGCTTTTGCTGATCAATGATCCTTCCTTCAGGTTGCAAAACATCATTTGGAGCAGGAGCAGAGATCTGGGTTGATATGGCAGGCGGAACGAGACCTTTTGGTACGTAAGCTGAAGGATTTGCAAGCTTGACTCTGCTGATCTATCTTTTTGTTATTGTTGTTAGGTCGAGGAGAACCGCAGGGCATGGGCGGCGATGGCGAGGATCAAAGCGGATCCGGATTCTCTAACCGTCGAGCTGGCTAGATTCGAACTTGCTTAGTCTTGGTGGTTGATGGTTTTTGACTTGCGGACCATGTCAGCACTTCGAACTGGATGTCTACCAGATCATACCCTGCATCGTACGGAACAACTCCTTATTTTCTTTTATCATTGTGGTTACTAGTATAAATTGTATTCAACACCAACTGTAATCAACTGCTTGCTGTGTCTGTCCAAGACTCGAGCCAACATTCTTACGATTTTGCCGAGTTTCCTGCTTGAGTTTACCGCGAGTAGTCGTTGAACATCATCCTGGGGTCTTCTCCCGCGAGGCATGAGCGCGAGTCTTGGCGAATAAGGATGTTGACAGAAACGTGTGTTCAGTTTCGCGATGTCGCGTCGAGAGGAAAGCAAAGCCGCAGTTCTGTCCATTTCAACAGGTTGACACATAGGTTATTTCAGTGTCCAAAGGGCAAAAATTCTCAAAACAACGCTCAATATCTCAGTGGATCTTCCGCCGTCACACCATAAATGTCAGAAGATAATAGATGGTATATATAATATACATATGCACATGTGGATGTAAATCCACACCAGGTGAGGCAGATACACCTCGAGATTTTGCTCGCCCACCAACCACTACTCCGACTCGGGCTTGTAGTCCGGGCGCAGCGAACGCACCGTCTTGCCTGCACACAAAACCAATATCAGCCTCAAGAAGAGCGGAAAACAAAAACACCAACCTGCGCGCCAGATCTCCTGATTGTTAATTACCTCCAGCTCTTTGGCGAGGTCCTGACGGTACGTCGACCGGCCGTTAAACTCCAACGACTTGCGCGTCTCGGTTCCGTTCTGCACGCTCTCGTAGAGCTGCTCGAAGATGGGCACGTTGGCCTTTTCGAAGATGGGCGCCCAGTCGAGGGCGCCGCGGCGGGCGGTGGTGGAGCAGGCGTCGAACATGTAGTCCATGCTGGGAGAAAAGGGTATATCTGGTAAGTTATGGGGGAAGGCGTGGTTGGGGCGGAGAGTTTACCCTTTTTGGCCGATGAGGGGGTAGAGGGATTGGGTGGCCTCCTCGACGGTCTCGTTGAAGGCTTCTGAGGGGGTGTGGCCGTTCTTGCGCAGAACTTGGTATTGTGCCAAGAAGAGACCCTCTACAAAGGAGCCCGAGATATCAAGGATTGCACGTACGGATGGCTCCCATCAACTAAAAAAGACGAACGTATCGTTAGCTGTCGATAAAGGCAAACAGTATAGCAAGTGTACGAACCACACCACGTTCACCGTAAAGTTCGGAGTACACCTCCTTCTCGAAAGTCGTGTCGTACATGTATCCAGATCCAACGGCCACACCGAGGGCAATAGCCTTCTCTTTGGCCTTGCCAGTTACGTCCTGGAAGACGGCGATACTGGAGTTGATACCGCGGCCCTCCTTGAAGAGGGTTCGGACGGTGCGGCCGGAGCCTTTGGGTGCAACGAGGATGACGTCGACGTCAGTGGGAGGGATGACCTTGGTGTCCTCCTTGAAGACGACGGAGAAACCGTGCGAGAAGTACAGAGTCTTGCCCTTGGTGATGAGGGGGGCAACGGTGGGCCATGTTTGTGACTGGGCGGCGTCGGAGAGGAGGTTCATGATGATGGTACCCTTGTTTATGGCTTCCTCGATGGGGAAGAGGGTCTCGCCAGGCACCTGAAAGGAACGACTGAATTAGAACGGGGAGGGAAGCGAGTTAAGAAAAAGACGGAAAACTTACCCAGCCGTCCTGCATGGCCTGACGCCAGCTCTCGCCGTCCTTACGAACACCAACGATAACATTAAGGCCGTTGTCGCGAGCATTCAAGCCCAGACCGTGGCCTTGCGAACCGTACCCAATGAGGGCAAGGGTGTCATTTTTGAAGTAGTCCTGGAGCTTAGCCAAAGGCCAGTCGCTACGCTCGTAGACCACCTCCTTCGTGCCGGCGAAGTCGAGGGTCTTGATACCACGAGCACCCTACAATAGTTTATCGTTGAAATGACTGTGTAGGATGCAAGCAACCGTGTGAGACCGACCTGGACAGTAGAGCGTTCTGTAGACCGTGTAGCAGCAGCCTGTGCGAGCAGAGAATATGAAGCGGTCTGGGCAGGCTTAAGAGTGGCCTTGGCCAGTGCACGCGGTGCACGACGGGAGGCAGCACGGAGAGCTTGCGTGGCTGAACGGGAGGCGAGGGAGGCCATGGTGGTTGGATAGAGTCGAGCCGAGTTCATGGAAACTTTTTTAAATTTTGTTTTGAGTCACGACATTCGGCCGATCACTTTTTGCCGAGTAAGGCCGATAAACATTAAAATTTAATTACACGCCCATGCCTCTGAACCACAGGACGAGTGCCTTTAGGTTTTTGACGCACGAATGTACGTACTTTTCTTAGCAGTAATTCCCTATGCAATATGCGACATGAAGAGGCAATGAAGAAACCGCCACGATGCCATTGATGGGTATTTGCGAGCATTGAACGTTCGTGCCAACCTTAGCAGCACAACTTGGACCCACAATCACATTTTCAGACCACCATCTCCACTTAAAAATGCCTGTCCCCGTTCCCCGGAAAGACGATAATATCGATGATATCGACTACTCCGATATCTACGCCAAGTCTGCGTCCCAATAGCCACCGTTGGAACTTCTTTTCTGACGGTCAACATTTATAGGTACCACGTTGAGCTGGACGAAGATGACACTAGCATTGTCGTCGACAACGTCCCTATCATAGAAAAATCAAGATACGATGCACTAGTCAGAAAGATAGCTAAAGCATTTGCTCGGAAGGGAGCTGCGATCAATCCTGAGGACATATACGTGCCTTAGGACGACGCCACCGACAAAAGCAAAGGGTGTGTTTGACTTAGTCTGGATCATTTGTCAATATCATTTGACTGGTTGAAAATCCTCAAGATATGTCTTTATTGACTTCCCGACTGTAGATGAGGCAGCCTTTGCCGTGACAGTGATGCAAGGATATGCTTTCAACTCGAAACATATTTTCATTGTCAACTTCATGAGTGACATCGAGCGCTTTAGCAACATGGATGAGACTTCGTACGTCGAGCCTATCCCTGAAGAGCATATTCCTAGAGTACGTCTCAACATTCGTAACTGAGCTCGTCTTGACAAGCTGAGCAGGAACATCTGCGAGCTTGGCTTTTGGACCCTCAAGGCTGCGACCAGTATGTGACTTATCGCGGAGACGAAGTTGTCATACACTGGCAAGGAAAAGCAACCCAATCCGAAGTAGCTTATGCCAAACCGGTACATGCCAAACCGGTACATTTCAAAACTCTGCGAGTAGAAGGATTATGATTTGCTCATTCCGAAATCTAGGACAACAAGTGGACTGAACTTTTCATTTCATGGTCCCCTCTCGGAACGTACTTGGGCACGGTCCACCGCCAGGGCGTGCGTCTCTGGGGAGGTGCATCTTTTCAGATGCTGGAGAAGTTTGCTCACCCCTTCATTGTGCTCTTCGACATCTCGCCATGCGAACGCTACCTCGTCACCTGGTCGCATGTCCCGATAACGGTGCCTGAGGGTGCTATACAAGGTTTCTTCTCTTGCATTATTTTTCAAGCTCACGAACTGATCGCTATTAACAGGACCTCAATATTTCTCACCTGAGGATGAGGGCAACCATATTGCGATATGGGAGATCTCCAGCGGGCACCTGTTGCGGACCTTCCCCAGCATCCAAGACGCAAACGGAGAGCCTGGAAGCAAAGCAGAAATGCACTGGCCGGCGTTGAAATGGTCCCCGGACGGCCATTATGTCGCGAGGATCGTACCTGGTCAGCAGATCAGCGTGTACGACCTTCCGAGTATGGGCTTGCAAGGGAAGAAGAGCATCAAGATCGAGGGTGTGGTCGACTTCGAATGGCGTCCGCTCGGCGCTAAGAAGAGCGAGGCTGCGGAGAACATGCTTGCCTATTGGACACCGGAAGTTGCGAACCAGCCGGCTCGCGTGACGTTGATGGCCTTTCCTGGTCGTGCGGTCGTGCGCCAGAAGAACCTGTTCAATGTATCAGAGGTATGTCGGTATGCCGTTTGTGATGCTCGGTCAGCCCGGTCTGATGTTGGTCTTTTCGCTAGTGCAAACTCTTCTGGCAGGACCAAGGTGACTTCCTGTACGTCAAAGTAGATCGACACACCAAGACGAAGAAGACACTATTTTGCAACCTTGAAATATTCCATGTTTGTGCGAAGGGATGTCCGGTCGAGGTTATAGAGCTCAAAGGTGGGACCATTCCCCATTCACTTCGAATGATCAACGAGCTGATCATATTCTACCGCTACCAGATACTGTGCTGGACTTGTCCTGGGAGCCGGCAGGCGAGCGATTCGGTATCGTGTCCTCCAATGATCCAAACCTTGGCAACTCTGGTGCGACTATCAAAACCGATGTCAGCTTCTACCAGCTCCACAAGGCGAAAGAAAACTTCAGGCTGCTCCGTGTGTCCTCAAAAACATCATAGAGCTGTTTCCATTGACTCACGTCCATATTACAATTTTCTAGGAACCCTCACTGCCCAGATGAGCACCGTCATTCGATGGTCGCCCCAGGGCCGCTTCGTCGTTCTGGCCACCGTAGGCTCTCCGAGCAAGTCGGAACTGCAGTTCTGGGACCTCGACTTCAACATCGACGACTTCGCTCGCATGGATATCCGCAAAGACGAGCAGTGGGGTGCTGGAATCCAGCGTCTTGGAACGGCTGACCACTACGGCGTCACCGATATCGAATGGCACCCGAGTGGGCGCTACCTCGCTACCAGCGCGAGCGCGTGGAAGCATACGGTAAGTAGTGTTCCACACTCGGGTTCAAGCTGAGCGGCTAACAGTGATGACCGAGCAGCTGGAGAATGGCTATGCGGTTTGGGACTTCCGCGGCCAAGAAGTAGAGAAGAACATACAGGACCGGTTCAAGCAGTTCCTTTGGCGCCCGCGTCCGCCGACGCTGCTGTCGAAAGAGGAGCAGCGCGTGATTCGCAAGAATCTGAGGGAGTATAGTAGGGTGTTCGATGAGGAGGATGTGGCGACGGAGAGTACGGCCAGTGCTGGGTTGATTGCTCTCCGCCGCCGGCTTGTGGATGAGTGGAATGCTTGGCGCGCTCGATGCAAGGCGGATGCTTACGCGCGGGGTGCTGGGGAGGAAGGAGGGGTAGAGAAAGGCGGGGCAGAGGATGCCAAGGAAGGTTGAGATTTGGGTAGAGGAATTTATTGACGAAGTGGAGGAGGTTCTCGAGTGATTTTCCTTGTTACTTTGCCTTGAACGCTAGGCTCCAGTCTGTACGCCTATAGTGTACATCTGATTTGCAATTGGAGTACTTGCGTTGGGCTGGCAACGCGCGATTGGTAGTTAGACTGACCATTTTAAGCTCTGTGGTGCAAGTACGCTTCCATTTGTTGCTTTCAAAAGCGTTCTGAGATCTGCCTATTTTCTCAATTTCCGCACGTTTGCGTGCATGTGCCCAGAACTTCATTGGAGCGTTCTTAACCCGATGACCGATTCACTATTGGCGCGGTGGGCGTGGATAAATGACATCGACGACTAAGTAGTGGGTAAAGAAGGAGTACATTTACATGCTAGAATACAACTAGAATAATAAAAACCACAAGTATAAGTAGTACATGTGAGCTTGCGACTCTTCAGCCTATAAACCAAGGAAGGGCAGCCTGTCTACAGTATGATAGGGTATTTATGGAAGGAATAGATTGATGTTCGTGTGATATTCAACATTCAAAGAGGTTCCGGGATGCGCTGATATCGCCTGAGTCATCGAGAGCAGTTAGATATGAGGCAATGGGCTTACCTGCTCACTATTAGGTGAGGTCAATAATTTCCCCAGGTGTGAAGGAAGGGCGGCTATAGGGCTCCGTCTTGACCCTCTTGGTCGTCGAATTGCTTCCTTTCTTTGCAATTTTCGCCTGGATTAGCCGCTAAAGGGAGAAGTGGCGCATCAGGGGGGAGTCAAGGGGGGAGTGCAAAATAATCCACAAGTTGGGCCTGTAGCGTGGCTTCGTCCTCTTCTACGATCTCCTCTTCAGCGTCGACTACGCGATCCGTCTCGCCAGCTTTCCTTTTCCTCGTATTTTGGGCTTTCGGGTCGGGTGGGGCAATGCCGTCTGCCCTCAAAACGTCTAGTAGTAGATGGAGATGTCAGGAAACTACACACCATGACTAGTAGCTCACCTATCGAGCGATATTTGAACGTGAAGGTGACTAATAAGGATATGTCCTTATTATACGCGACTCTTATCTCCTCGCGTTGCACGGCCGCTTCGCCGAGTCTAACATGACACTCAATCGCTGCCTCAAAGTGAAGTGGATGCATTCTTACTTAATTCGGTGGACCATCGCCTTCTTCGACCGTTCGTGTACTTTATCGTTGACCAAGGGGTTCACTTCCTTCGCTCGGTCTAGTACTGTGCTCCTTTCAATATGCAATATGCGTAAGTCGATGTTGCCCAAGTCTTTGATGCCCTCAGCCTTAAGATAAGTGTCGTCATCTGGAGATCAAGGCGTGAATATCAGTAGTCTGGGAGGTTTTTTTTCCATGGCCCACCAGTTAGCTCGATCGGTGCGAATAACAAGGACCTGGTTGTTGTGGGAGAGGCGACCATATCGTCTTGAGAAACAAGGTGGCATTGATTCCTTAGGTATGTTCTTCCTACAATAGCAGCTCCATCAATACACACTCTACCAGCTATATCGAAAGCGAGTGGGTCTAAAGGCCTCCAATTTATCGCAAAAGACTATGGGGGATTCGCCATGAGGTTTTCACCTTTTGGTAGGATGCTCACCTTGCCCGCCTCCGATGGAATCCAGCACGTCGCGGTCTTTGTATCCTCATCAATCTTGACCTCATACTGGGGTAGTCTCGCGCCGTCTACCGTGATATACGCCTCGAAGCCAAGCAGCTGCATGGTAATATCTAAAGCGTGCCAATTGTGACTACACAAAGCCTTGAGCTATTTGCTTCCATTAAAGAAGAAACGTAAAACAGACGATATGTTTGAGGAAGGCGGGTAGCGTCAAGGTTGGGAAGGCCGTGAGATATGGTTGGTGAGGATTCTTTCAACGACTGCGACCGTCGTGTCTGCTAGTGAAGATCCTTTCAAGGCGGGCCGAGTGTTTAGATCTGGGGCCGTTCTGGAGAGCGACAAATAAAGGAAAATAATTTCGTCACGCGACTCGCTAGCCTGACATTGGCAGAAGTGTAGTGTCTTGAACTTGAAGTTGCAGAAGAACATCGATGTCCTCCACATGGTCATCAAATTAAAAAAAGAAAAGGTCGTTTGAGAAGATACCGTTGGCGGCGAGTTTTTACCCAGCGTACAGTTTTCCCGGAGAATTCAATATAATATTTGATTTAACTTATAGCAAGGTTGAGGCGGCGCAGCGATGCGACGGCCCCTAGTGCCAAAGAGCGGAAGAACAAAGCTAATGTTTGGGTGGGGTCCGGGCCGGGCTTCCATGCACATGATTTCGACGAAATCTTGAAGTTGCAGCTGTCCATAGCCATCTACTGTGCGCCCAGCCGCTAGCGCACCTGGGCTTTCGGTCCCTCTGTCGCTCACCTACTCATTTTCAGCGGAAATGTGGAGTGCTCTTGGACTTTCCAGCACCCGAATATCCACCACCCAAGCATGGAATCATGTTCAGTGCCATTCGCGGAACATTTCAGTGAGCGTTCCATTCATCTTAGCCAACAATCTAATTTATTTGGTATAGCAGCGCGCTTCTTATTCTCACGTTGCTGGACTAGCCACTCATCTGACAAGGGCAACAGCATCTGCTGCAGCTCTGACAGCACGATCATCAGCAGATGGCTTGCTTCAGCCATTACCTGAAATCTCTCCAGACGACCTTCCGATCGTCAGCACTGACGATAGGAAAGTTGCAATTGGATGGGATACACGGATATGGTCTCGGTTGTGCGTCGCGTTTCGTGTTTATTTGACTGGGAGCTCATTGGGTATAGCCATAATATATGGCTTCGGGATCATTGTAGATGTCCCAAATGCTTTCACGCCGTAACCAAACAACGGCTTGTAGACACATTCGAAGTAAGGATCTCACAGACTCTTCCGTAATTCCAGTCCTGACATATTTTGGAACGTAGATACCCCATGACATCACACCTGTGCGCGTCGAATCGAAAGTTGAAGGCTTAGAAGTATCGTGTATGTCTTGTATGGATAGCATTGCCTGCGTCTCTTACCTTGAATGCAGGGCCCTCACCAGACACACATGTCTCCTTGTTTCCATGGTCATGGCTCCAACGACATTCTTACGATCCTGTAATTCAGAAACTCGATGCAGATAAAGAGTTCGTATACCTATCTCATCCTCGAAACGTCAGCTAACAATTGTGTCAGAAAGGTCCTGTGGGGCGCCAAGATCGAGCAATCGCCACCTAGTATAACGTACGAAGAGGCCATGGGTGCAGATGACAAGGGATTATTCAAGTGGTTAACCAACGTTGCAAGTGTTATATCCCATGGTTCGTGGTACACTGCTGAGACCCGTACAGGACAAGTTTGGATTTTCTCTTATACAGGGAGTGCCAGCCACACCAGAAGCAACCGAAAAGCTAGTTGAGCGGATCGGATTCATCCGCGAAACGCAGTGTTTGTTTTCGATGTATTTTCGAGTCGTCCGTAGCTTATGATCTTACAGATGGTCGTTTTTGGGACTTTACATCCGACCTAGCAAAAGGCGACATGGCGTACACAACAGTTGCTCTCGACGCACACACAGACACTACCTACTACGTAACGCGATCCCAGTCCATCTCTTATGCTCCCCTACTGATTTCTTGCCAGACAGATCCATGCGGCCTACAACTGTTTCACCTTCTCTCCCACACGGACGGCTCCGGCGGTGCCTCCCTTCTCGTTGATGGCTTCTACGCTGCCTCCATCTTGAAAGAACTTCACCCTGACGCATATGCCATTCTCTCGAAGGTTCCGGTCCCCGCCCACGCTGCTGGCGAGCCGTCAGCGCTCTACTGCCCCAGCCCCTCGGCAGGGTACCCTGTATTGAGCCACGATCCTGTCTCTGGAAACCTGACGCAAGTCCGTTGGAATAATGATGATAGGAGCGTTATGAACCATCTAGACCCGCATGTTGTTGACGAATGGTACGCCATCCGCTTTCATGCTTTCATTCCAAGCTAACCAATTTTTCCACTATTCAGGTACACCGCCATTCGGGCGTGGAACAAGTGTCTCACCAGCCCCGATTCCGAGTTTTGGATACAGCTGCAACCGGGAACTGCTGTTGGTAAGAAAGCCCTCCTGCTCGAAGTTCTGAACTTTTTGGCTCATCCAGTGCTCTATCAGTTATCGACAACCATAGGGTTCTCCACGGTCGCTCAGCGTTCGATGGGAAACGCCGAATGTGTGGCGCGTATGTTGGCGTGGACGAGTACCGCTCGAAACTCGCAGTGCTCACGAAAAAGTTCGCCCCGGACACTGTTTTGCGGACCACGAACGATCTACCAATGGCGGTTGCTAATGGACGGAATATTTGGAACTCGGCTCTGTGACGGTCTAATCGTGGATATCTAGGTCTGCTTATGAGGCGGGCTACCTACTACATCTGGTTTACTTCAAGTGTTCTCGTTGCATTTGTATCATGTTACACGCTATGCTACTATATTCATATGTTGTTGAGGTCCATCTCCCTTCCGGGGCCTTGGAAACATGGCACCACCGATTTCCTAGGATGATCAGATCGTTGCCTGAAGGATGATGGGTCTTGTATTTGCCTGTGACGCTTTTCCTTCAGTATGTGGGTTCCATTCCTTTCCATTCTCTGCGATCTGCGATCCTAGCGTTACCTTCGTCAATTGTGTCATTTTCGTGGGTAACAACACACAGGCAATGTTCACAGCGGTGACCTCGGAAACCCGTAAGGTGGTTCTTAGGAGTAGTAAATAGCAGGACTTGCGCATGAGGTGGTCTTGGATCCTGTTAGAGTAAAGAGGGATTAAGAGGCCATCCCTCCAATATGAATACAACATCCAGAACAAAGCTCCTAAATTGCCGTTTTAAATGAATACATGACCCGGTGTATGATATGGTACAAGTAGCGTAGGCATACTTTCAGATGCGTTCCACTCATGCTTTTGCCTCTGTCTGAATCTCCTTCAGAATGAAGCCCTCTAGTCCGCCACAGACCCACAGCTCCTGTACACTGGCACCAACAGGGCGCATGACGTATGTCTTCCTCTCGCTGGTGCCTGCCTTGACGACCACGGCTTTACCATCCTTCATCCCCACTTCGATAGACATCCCCATATCCACGGTCAACTCGCCATTCTTACCGCCGGATCCCCGCTTGCCGTCCTCCGCGTACTGCTCCGTCAGGTCGCTCACGAGTTCTGAAGACTCGAGGCAGACAAGCCCATTGTTGATGGCGTTGCGTTTGAAGATGTCGCCGAACGAACCCGCGATCACCAGAGGCACGCCAGCGGCTTTAAGCGCAGTTGCGGCCTGCTCACGGGAGGAGCCTGTGCCAAAGTTGTACCCAGCGACGAGGATCGCACCCTCTTTGATGTCGCCGTTGAATGGGGAGAACGACTTTCTCTTTTCGGCAACGAGAGCGGCAAAGGAGGGGTCGTAGTTCTCCATCACGACCTCCGCCTGGCCTTCGAGCGTGATGTCGTCGCGGTAGGTGTACTTCCCGGGGTAGATCCCGTCCGTGTTCAGGTTATCCTGCGGCGCGAAGAGGAGCGGCCCCGTGAACTTCGCAGGGAACCCGGCGAACAGCGGTTCGTCAGAGGCTGTGGCTGATGCGGCCGAAGTGGAGGGCGTGTTCACGATGGAGAACGTGGGGGCCTTGACTGGCGGGAGCGTGGCGGGGTCGAGAGATGCAGGGCCACAGATGTACCCGTTGATGGCGCTTGAGGCAACGACAGCAGGGGAAGAAAGGTATGCCTGGGCTTTGGGATGGCCCATGCGGCCTTTGTAGTTCCGGTTTGTCGCGCTGATGCCGGTCTCGCCTTCTTCCAATAGACCGACACCGAGCCCGATGCAGGGTCCGCAACCTGCGGGAAGGACTTTGGCGCCAGACAGAATCAACGTGTCCCAGTCACCGAGGCGCTCAGACTCTTGTTGGACAGCGGAGCTGGCGGCGGCGATGTAGAATTCCACGCCAGGAGCGACTTTGTTGCCCCTCATCACGGCAGCGGCGGCAGAGATGTCTGAAACCCGGGAGTTGGTGCAGCTAACGAGGTACGCCTTTTGGATCTTGATTTTGGCGTCCTCGAGAACTGGTAGGGGAGTAGAGATCTTGACGCTATTTGGACCAGAGACATGGGGAACGAGGGTGGAGAGATCGAAGACCAGATGTGAGGAGTATTCGGCGTTATGGTCAGACTGCAGGGTGGTTGCTCGGAGGGCATCTAAACGCCGACGGTTTATCCTCGGGTGTTCTGGGGGTGGGGGTATAGCTGAAGGCGATGATGGAGTCGAGAACGTCCGGAGTTCGAGCTTGGCTAAGACACTGTCGTACCATCGTAATAGTGTGTTGTCAACAGGGAAGACACCGACGAGGGCTCCCCATTCCGTAGTCATGTTCGCGATAGTCAATCGGTCATCGACACCCAATGCAGCCACACCGTCGCCAGTGAATTCCAGTGCAGCGTTCAGCACCTCATCTTTGTTGAATGACCCGCAAAGTGCAACAATGACATCCTTCCCAGTAACCCCCGGTGCGAGTTTGCCTTTCAACTCGACTTTGACCATGCGTGGTACCTGCCACCAGGTCTTTCCCGTTGCCCAGAGCGCGGCGGCATCGGTGCGGACAATGGGGGTTCCCACACATCCCACACCTCCGTACATGTTACTGTGGCTGTCACTCGCAACGGTTAACGTGTGCGGGAAGGCATAGCCTTCTTCCACAAGCACCTGGTGACCAATGCCTCGTCCTGCGGGATAGAAGTCGACACCATGCTTCCGTGCAAATGCTTCGATCGAAGCATATTTTGCAAGATTCTTCTCAGTCTTGTTTTGCACGTCGTGGTCCAGAGTGAACACCGGCTGGGCTGGATTGTGAATCTTCGTCGCCCCGATGGAGTTAAATCTAACATACGGTAAGGACTTGATTCGCGTTCCAGGAAGAAATAGAGCGTACTTGGAGATGACTGGTCCAGTATTATCATGAGTCATAACATGTTCTGGCCGTATCATGACATAGTCTCCTGCTTTCACAGCTTTTCTTTGTGGAAGTCCGACAGCATACTTTTGGACAACTTTTTCGATGACTGTTTGTGGTATTCGCCGTTCCTGTGCCAGTGTAGCAAGGCATCTCAAGAAACCCGCTCGCCCGTGCTGGTGAGCCAGATGCGTTGGTAGGCGCATCAGTACCTGGTACTGGAGAGTTTTGTGTCCGAACTGACAGGATGGCTTTATTTGTGGCTCTCGATGATAGCCCCTGTGCCAAACATCGAGTGCATTGTTGACAAATTGATTGAATTGAAGACGCGTTCTGCACTCATCAAACTTGGTCGCGTCAGACTGTTGGGGGACAAAGGTGACAATTGGCCACTCTTGCATAGCAAGAAATAAGCGACTTATCCAACGCCATTGTTCTCTGCAGATAAATAGCCCACAGCTCGCTTCGTCAAACCACGCGTCGACTCACTTGCTCCCCAGATGCAGTCGCATAGTTTCGAGGCGTATATCACCGTCGACGGTGTCAAGCTACCTCACTATGAAGTCAAAGTTGATGAAGGCGCAAAGACCGCGACGTGCTGGATTCCTTCGGAGGCAGGAAAGGTGAGCTGGATAGTACGACTAGGCAGGAACTTCGTGTAACCAACTCCCCTTAGTGCTTTGCAATAAACTGGAGACCTCTAGAACCACACCCTTTCGACGCACGCGGAGATATTTATATTGATGGAGTTGGCATTGGGGGAAAACTGCATCGAAAGAACATGACCGTCCTTGCATCCAAAGATGACACTATAACCTCTCCCACAACTACAAGGCCACTATTGTTTGCGTCTATCCAACTCACTGGTAAGCACTGACATGGCTTTCTCTCACGACGTATTAACATCAATGACATGTTCAGACGACGACGCTTATCTGAACTCTGCAGTGATCAAAGATTTAGGTGACATCGTCTTACGCATATCACAGGTGGAGGTGACTGGTACACAGGAGCTACCGCGGGTGGATCCCATTATGAATGAAAAGGTACATGAGCGATCCAAGAAAGCAATGGTCCATAGGGCTAAGTAAGTAAGCATTTATTTTAACTGAGCTGTTGATCTCAATGTTTGTAGATTTGGCGAAGAGACTGTGCGACGCGACACAGCGTTGGCTGCGATGACTAAAGATATTGCTACGCTGATGACGTTCAGTTTTAAATATCGCTCAATCGGCAAGTCTATCAGTTGCTATCACACCCCGCGGACATGCTCAAACATGGTTTCCAGATGTCTTGAGAGCAGATGGAATTGCACCCCCCGATCCGATAATGCAAAGCCAAGGTGGAAGGAAGAGAAAAGCTGGCGAGAGAGACGGCGCGAGCGACGACGACGAGAACGATAGGCCAGAAGATGATGCGGGACAAGAAGACGAAGCAACACTGAAGGCACAGCTAGTAAGATCCATATGCCCTTCCCCCGTTATCCTATAGGCTAATATGCCGCTTATTTGCTTTAGCGGCTGATTCAGGCCAAACTCGCGAAGAGATTGAAAAGCAAGAAGGTCAAGACGGAGCCGAAGCCACGCTTTATACTTGGAGAAATCATAGACCTCACTTGATGGCAGGTATGTATGTGGATACATTACGACTTCTTGTATATCATCTGAAAGCGACACATCAGCACACCTACAATCGCCTTTAATCCCACCTTTATTCGCGATCATTTAATTATTCCTTCTAGTACTAGTTGAAACCTACCAAATCGTGGAGGTAACCCTTCCACTGCCCTTCCTCATAACTTTTTCTATAGGTATCGGTTAACCTTGCTAATTAAAATACTCAGCCTTATATTTAGTACTTTGTATTCCCGCGTATTCAATGATAGTTGTTGATAACACATTCTGGAGTCGCGACGCGTTCTGCAACAAGCAGGTGACCTGTGACGATTGTCACCAGAATTGTTGCAGTAAAACACGTCCAAACAACTGCCTCCTCTTGCCAGCCTGCTCCGTTTCGACAGACTATCTATTTAACGTCTCTGCTCGACCGAGAGCCTTGCCATCACATATAAAATGCGCATGCAACTCAACAACTTCTCCGCCTGGATTTGCATTAATGAAGTCGAGCAACCGCAATATGCTATCGAATACTCTTCTGATGGGACGCTTGCAACATGTTGGATTGCTTCAGAGGCTGGGAAGGTGAGTGACGTAAAAATCTTGTGATATTTTTCAGATGTGAATATGGACAATATAGAATTTTTCTGTATCCTGGGAGGATTCAGTTCGGTCGTTCGATAGTTCGGGTAGGGTATATGTGGATGGTCAAAGTGGTAGTGGGAGGATCATACATAGTAAAGCTTCTAAACATCGGAAGGCAACTGCTTCGCGAGACGGTGTTAGAACGTCGCCAACGACCAAAAGAATGTTCATGTTCTCGGAATTGGAGCTGACTGGCGAGTCTCTTGGTGCTGTTTGCCAGAATGTATGTATTGACTTGCATTTAGATGATGATCGATACTTGCATACTGCAACTTCTCCAGATCTTGGGAATATCAAGCTGGAGATGCACCAGTGTCAAATAGTCGGAAAATCCACCAATCGAGGTATCCAGGTCGGCGAACCAGATAAAATCCACGAGCGTTCTAAGAAGGCGATAGGACACCGTACTCAGTAAGATTTCGTGATTCGAAGTGGTTCTTGCTCTCTGATCTATCGTAGATTTGGACCTGATGTGCAATGCAAGATCAAGCCCGGCACTAAGACAACTTTGCTAAGAAAGGTAGCAACATTTGTGTTCAAATATCGACCTCTTGGTGTGTGGCACCCTTGTTCTAATTATCCAAACACATCCCAAATCAAAATGCAGACAGCTCAACTCCAAGCAAATGGAATTGTCCCCCTTGATAAGTGCCACAAACGCGTTGCGCCTGCTGGTGATATCTTCGACCTCACCGAAGATACTGGGGACGATGATGAAGTGGAGGCCCGGAGAATAAAAGCTTTAAAGGTGGAGAACCTACAAATGTACATAATCACCATTTCTAATTTTGACAACGCTAGGAGGAGCTTTCATCGTTAGAAAGAAAGCGGGACAAGCGTCGAAAAAGAGTCAAAACCGAGCCGAAGATTGAAGTTAAAGAAGAGCCAAGGATCGGACTTGGCGATGTGATTGACCTGACATAGTGTGTTCCAATATGCCTCGATATGCTCTCAGTCTCTCACAACACTTACAAGGTTGTCTTATTACTATAGATTGAAAGTACAAGCTCGTTCCATGAGCGTTATCCTCGAACACCATACCGTATCGTCATACCATACAGCCCGGGCCTAAACAAGATTTATCGATAATTGCCGCCTACCCTAAATCACCTTCACGTCCTTCCGAGCGGTCTTCGACAAGTCACTGGAATTCATTACCCATATATGCATACTACCACCCATTGCTGTCGCCCCGGAACCCGAACAATTATAATGCCAGACATGTACTTGTAACTTATATGCGAAAGTTTGATGATGCCAACTTTCCGATAATACTGGCTTTCATGTTTGGTTGAATCCTTGCTGAGTCTCACTGGTCCTCCAACGTATTCACCTCCATGATCTCACTGAGTTTTTTGGTCGCTATTCACAGATGTGCGCCGCGATCTGCCCACGCCCGCAGGGAAACAAGACCAAATAAAACTGTTTACTACTCGCCTCAACTTGGGTGGCACTGACTGGCCTCCCATTTTCCTTTATTTAACGTCTCTGCTCGACCAAGAGTCTCGCCATCGCATATAAAATGCGCATGCAACTCAACAACTTTTCCGCCTGGGTTTGCATCAATGAAGTCGAGCAACCGCAATATGCTATCGAATACTCTTCTGATGGGACGCTCGCAACATGTTGGATTGCCTCAGAGGCTGGGAAGGTGAGTAACGCAATTTCTTTTTTGACAACCCCACTGATATTGTTATGGACATTGGAGAGCTTTTCTGTATCCTGGAAGGATTCGGTTCAGTCCTTCGATAGCTCAGGCAGGGTATATGTGGATGGTCAGAGTGGTGGTGGGACGGTTATACATAGTAAAGCTTCTAAACATCGGAAGTGCAGGACTTCGATTGCTTCGCGAAACAGTTTCAGAACCTCGCCAACGACCAGAAGAATGTTTATGTTCTCGGAATTGGAGCTGACTGGTGAGTCTCTTCGTACTGATTGCCGGAACCCAATGTATGTATTGACTTTCATTTAGATGACGATCAGTATTTGCACACTGCAGCTTCTCCAGACCTTGGGGACATCAAGCTGGAGATACATCGGTGTCAAATAGTTGAACAACGCGTCAATCGAAGACCAAGGACCATCGCCGAGCCAGACAAGATCCACGAGCGTTCTAAGAAGGCGATAGGGCACCGTACTAAGTAAGCTTCCGTACTTTGATGTGGTTCTCGCCTGCTGATCTGGCGTAAGATTCGGACCTGATGTCCAGTGTGCGAACCTCAGCGGCGTCAAGTCAATTATGCTGGAAAAGATTGCAATGTTCGTGTTCAAATATCGACCTCTTGGTGTGTGGCGTATCCATTCTAAGCCCGAAAACACATTCGAAATATATGAGCAGCTCAACTCCAGGCAAATGGGATCGTTCCCCTCAATAAGGGTCGCAAACACGTCGCGTCTACGGGTGACATTTTGCCTCTCGCCCAAGATAATAAGGACGATGATGAGTCGGAGGTACGAAGAATCAGGGCTATAAAGGTAAGGTATCAGCACATCTATCACTATCTCTGACTATAAATGTTCTTAGGAGGAACTCTCTTCGCTGGAGGCCCGAAGAATCAAGGCGTTAAGGGTAGGGCGACCGAATATACTTGTTCTGATCTATTTCTGACCATCAGCAATGTTAGGATGAGCTTCAATCGTTGGAGAGCAAGCAGGATCAGCGTAGGAAAAGAGCAAAACCTGAGTGGAAGACTGGGGTTAAAGAAGAACCCAGAAATGAAGCGAGCAGTGGCACCCGACGCCCTAACGATGTGATCGACCTGACATAGTGCATGCTAGAATGCTCAGTATCGTCTCGTCTCGCCTCACTCACACGGATCTCTGATCGCCATAGGTCGCAACTATACCCGCGCGTTTAATATTATCTTAAGTGCCCGTTGCTACCTCTTACTTTGAACTTGAATATATGTAGCAATATTAAATGGGAGCAACAGTGGCTCGCGGCGGCACAGAGCCGTGATCGACTTGACCTAGTGAGTGTCAGTATGCCTCAGCCTCAGCACCGTCTTTGTCTCATTTGGATGAGATGGACATATGTAGGTCGCAACTATGACCTCGTTTCATGAACGCCATCCTCGAACTGGCAAACATTACAATCTACAGCCATACGCGTAAGTAACTTCAAGACTCATCAATAATTGCCTGCCCTATATTACCTTCCGAGCGGTCTACGACAAGCCACTGGATTCCACCACAGTACCGTGGTTGTAATGTACCAATTCGTCGCATGTTGAACGGATACATCCTGTAGAGGAGTACTACTCCATTATTGTTCGTATGAATTATAATCACGACTCTGCCCGCCCTAAATTCAGCTTCGTTGAAAATTCCCACAACGGTAGATAGGCTTTTTTCAAATTTTTGTTCGTGTGCCACCAACTCGTGCTCTGCGTTAAATAAGTTATGCTTGACCTAAACGGTTTGTCTGCTTGGGTAGTCGTTGATGGAATGGAACTCCCACAATATGAAACTAAATACTCTCTGGATACAAGGCAGGCTACGTGTTGGATTCCCTCACAGGCAGACAAGGTTGGTTAGAATCTATCGCCTTTTTAACTTTTTAATCGTCTATGATGTACAACAGCGGTTTACTGTCTGTTGGAGGGACCCCATAGGACTTACAGGCACTGCCGGATATCTCAGTGTGGACGGCACACCATGTGGCGCGAAGCACATGTATTCATCCGTTCAACGACCGAAACGGCGAGTTGATATGATAGAAAAAAGCTCCGTATCCACTTCGCCTACAACCGAACGGCCGCTGTCTTTTGCACGTCTAGAACTGACTGGTACGCGTCATAAGTCCCGCTCAGCATCATCCGGGGTCAATGTTAACTCGTATTCTCAGATGATGACCTATACCTGAACATTCCAGCTTCTCCTCACCTTGGCGACATTAGATTGGATATATTTGAGGTCAGAATAGAGGGTGCAGCACATTTCGCCCAGCCGGGAATGCCTCCAGACTCTCAAGTGCTTCACGAGCGCGCGAAGAAAGTTGTGGGACACCGTGTCAAGTAAGATGTCTCCCCTCGCCTTGTATATGCTATGCCTTCACGCCCCAGTCATTGCCAGGCTTGGTCACGAGGCCCATTGCCGCGAGAAGAAGTTTGTGATGATTAACAAGGTCCGCCACCTGTGCACGTTCATTTTCCGGTATCGCCCACTAGGTTCTTGCTTATCTTCAGCCCCGTGGTTGAAGAGGATCTCACGAGAGTATTCATATTCAGAGCTGCTAAAGGCGAATGGCGTCGTACCGACCAATATCAACATCAAACGTAGACGATCTCCCGATACTAACGAGATCATTGACCTCACGGAGGAGGACTCTGAGCAACATGTAAGCCTCAAAAGAGCCTTGTAACTTGACTAATGAAATTTACCTGATGCAGGAGCGGAAGAGGATGAAGGCAGAGATAGAGATCGAACGCATCAAGACCGAGATAGACTCGACCGCGGCCGCAAACATCAAGACCGAGATCGAGACCCAGGAAGAGGCCGAAAACATCAAGACCGAGACCGAGATTCAGTTAGGGACCAAAAACATCAAGAACGAAATGGAGACTGAGATCAAGACCGAAACCATCAAGACAGAGGTCAAGCCTGAATGCGCGCTGGAGTCCCAGATACAACCCTTCTGGGCACAAGGAGAAGTAATTGACCTCACCATGGTAGAGTTTCCCTTTCATCACGAAAACGGAGAGACATTGATATTTCCAAGCGGAGTTGATAAATAGTTCTCAGGCAGACAGTGCAAAATCAACACATATCATGCCTTGAAATTGCTCATCACTCTGATGGTGGGTAGATAATAACATGTCAAATCCTTAAATTCCTAAGCATCTGTTGTGGTAGCTAGGGTAGGTCAGGTTGGCAGTTTTGACCAAGTATAGAAACGCTGATGTAGCCGACGGCTTTGCATACTTCGTACCGGAGCGGCTTTCCACGCTAATGCTTGGTAATCAAAGATGAGTCTGTCATACACAATGACGTTATAACTTGGGTCAGCAGAATGATAACTTTGATCAACTGCAGCCATTCTACCATACCTGACGTTGTAAATTCTACAACAGGCTGACTTTGGCTGCTAGTGCTTAGTATTCAAATACAAGTCTATGAAATTATGATGTACTTGGGTGATAAGTCAAGTAAAGCAGGTGCACTGGCAGTTAATTGCGAGCATTTTTGGGCCGGGCATGTCCGAAAGTAGCTCTGAGAGTATGATGGATATAGTCGCAACACAATGGCAAGCCTGACCAAGAAAAAGATGCAAAAAAGAAAACGAATCCTGTGAAATACTGAGCTACGCTGAGCCTTGCAAAAAGGTAGATGTATATCAATATTTCCAGGAGGAAGTTGAGCAGGCCACAAAATAAAGTCACGGTTGTGCGCAGCAGGACACCAGCAGAATCCGAACCCGCTTCAACAGATCCAACATGAACATGGTCACCTGCCACTGCTAACCGATTGGCTAGCGCTTGTGGTTGAATGAATGTTTCTAGGACACCTTCGCGGAGGCGGCGTCGCTTGAGTTACCGCCGCCATCTGTGAGTAGTGCAGAGTTGTTAGACGCGACCGCTGGCAGACATTATGTTGTCGCCGGTGTCTCCACCCGAGGCCAAAGACACTCAACCGGTTCGCGGAGGACCAAGCTGGGCGCTTCTACAATGTGCGCTGCGTGCATCATGCCCCCGCCCGCCCCAGTCAATCCGCCCTGGCACTGCTAGCCCCGAACGACGGCGTGGCGGAGAAGCCCGAGACCCGGATTGAGGTGAAGGCGCTGCACCACTTCCCCAACGAGATCGCGACCTGGGCTCGGAACGAGAAGATCGAGATGAATAGGTTCCAGGCGGGCCTTTTTGCGTTATCAGGTAAAGGATGTCAATTCTTTCTTTATCTATTGCAGAATCTTGTTTCTGGGCTGGACGATTCAATGAATTGATGGAGAGCATTGAATGGTTCTTCAATTTGTGCAACAAGACAAGCAGAGGGGCGAAAGGATGTGCTGCAGCGCCGCCGAAGGTGCCAAGAGCAGGAGGAAAGGCCTGGAGGGATGAAGCGGGACAGCCTCGTTGGAGGCGGAGAAAGGCGGAGAGGCGCAGAAAGATGAGCGTTTGCGGAGGGCAAGGACCTGGCGACCAGCGGGCGAGCAGTTCGCGCACGTCCCAATCAATCGGCTTCTCGATGATGTCCCCCTTGCCGCCCGCGCTGGCACCTCGCCAAATTACCGAAAGCGCTGGCCTGCCTCCACTAGCAAGCCGGTCAAGCAGCGCGACCCATGTCTACGCCTTGACGCTGCGCAAACAGAGAAGAGCTCGCCTGTTGGAGCGGGTGCTGCAGGGGAAGAGCAGGGTGAAGCCGTTTATGGGTACATCCTTGCGTGTTCGCATATTCGGCAAGATATATCCACCCTCCCGCATTCCCGGGTACTCCAGCCGGCTGAAGAAGAGAGTTGTCTGGTAGCGGAACTGCTGAGCTGCGAGGAGGCGGAGCATGCACAGGGGATGACGACCCGTTCCGAGTCGCACGCGGGGGCGGCGCGTGCAGATTGTTCGCCGCCGGCCGCTGCATCAGAGTTGCGACCTGTTGCTGCTGCGCCCGGGAATCAGATTGTTGAAGCTCGCAGCAAATACCCGGACGCTGCCTGCTTGTTCTGCGACTTGGATAGGGCAGTGATGCTCGATTCAGCCTTGACGGTCTCACAGTAGGGTGCGGCGGAGTCGGAGACCTTAAACCGAATGCAGCATGGTCTTCTTGCAGATCCTGAATGAAAATCCAAAATTAGAACCATTGTAGACGAGTTACAATGAAGTGTCAAACCTTCAAGTATATATATACGGAGCTCCGCGATGATGCGCTTACCCAAGCACGGGTCAGCGAAAGGCGCTTGCGACCTTCGACGCAAATCGACGGCGTTCTTAACCTCGACGGCGACTTGCGTGCACCTCGTGACCCTCAAGTTGTCCGAGCTGGTCGCTTGTGCAAGGACTGGTCAAAGCCGACGAGACCGACAAAGTTTCTAGCCGGGCAGCCCTCAATACGGTCATCGGAGCGACCCATTCAGGTAGTCCTTCTTTCAACCGAACAAGCAGCTGGTGCCCTGGATGCGGACCTTTGGTCCGGAGCGGGCGGTCCCAGGGAAGACACCGAACACGTAGAGGCAACTCCCTGGTCGGAGGCGGGAACCATCTTAAGAGACGCAGAGGACGAGGGGGCCCTTGAGATCGCAGTCGCAGATACTAATGACGGATTCGTCGTCCAAAGCCTGATCTTCGTAGTGTCTCCACGCGGTACCTTTAGGTGGAGGTGGCAGAAGGAAAGTTGATGACAATCATCCGAGAGGGAGTCGCTGCAGAGCAAGAACTTGCGCATGATGACCTTGAGCAGGGCCTTGCCGCTGAGGTCAATGAAGGAGCTTCAAATTGATGTCCAGCTTCTCGCACACAGGTACAACGGCACCCTTCTTGCAAATAGTTCGCCACAACGCGGACAATCCTGAAAGCCGGGTCGAGGACGAGCATATTGAACGTATGCTTTCCGCCGGCGCTGGCCGCTGGGGGTCCACTTGCGAGCGGCGGGGTTCCAAATTTCTTCGCACAGCGGCAGCAAATTGACGGCGAGTGAAGACGCCAACCGCGAAGGCCGGGGTCGAAAGCGACGGCTCCGGGATCAGGTAAACTTGGTCATCGCTAAGGACAGCGTCGTGAAGGAGATGATAACATTGACACTCTCGATGGTGAGAGAGAAACTGTGGTAGAGGCCCGCCTTGGAGATCTGGAGTTCGAGGAGGGCACGATCAACCTTGTCGATGATGACAACAGGCTTGATCCTTTCCGCGAGGACTTACAGCACGGTTTCGGTCTGCACGCAAACTCCCTCAGTGCACTCGACAACAAAGAGCGCGCCACCGACAGCGGAGGACAATAGAAACTTCAGAAGAGAGGTCGCCGCCCTCATCTGGACGTCGAAAGACAAGTCCGGCGCTGTTGCTCGCGTTTCGCTTTTCTGCGAAGGGAGATGTGCGCAGGAGGGCAGGGGCTGGGAAACGAGGCGGGGGCGGGAGGATAGAGCAACCCGATCATCCAACAGGAGAAGTGGCAGAAGCATGAAACGTGGCACAATCGGCGGGGGCCGCAACATGTTCCCTGAGCTGCGCAGCGCCGGAGCTCATGCAGCAATTGAAGTTATTCGACAAGCTCTGAGGGCGGACGCTGCGGACGACGCGGGCGCAGCGGAGAGGTCGCGCGACGAGTAAAATGTCGCAGATGAAGCCGCCCGCCCGTTGTTGAGGAAAGGGTGAGCACACCGAGTTAACCAACGAGGATGCCGAAGAAGTGACGGACAGGTAGACTTAGATTGGCGACTCGCGGCGGAGGAGCGGCAGATAAAGCTGCTTCAGGGCGCAGGACTTGGCCTCAAGCTCATCCGACGGGCACAGTTAGTTGAAATATGAGAAGTCATCGCGGGGCCCTGGACGCGGGAGCAAGACTTGCTGATCGTTGGGGAGGTGCTGCCAGAGCCGCGGCCAGCCGCGGCGGGCGGACACCAATTGCAATTCGCCTTCGCAGCGAAAGCGCAGTTCCTGGAGGAGACCGCGCAGAGTTTGCAGGCGAGGTGCATGAGGTCCTGCAAAACCTCGTTGGGATGGGATAACCTTGCAGTGCAGATTGGGGGCATCGTAGCGCTTGTGCTGGAGCACGGCGCGCACGACTGGCGCCGGTGAGCGCCGCCGATCATCCCTATCTCGCAACCGCTGCCGCATCTACCAATTAGATCAAAATCCTGTAAAAAGATATGCAACTCACCAGTGCCGCGGATTGACCCTCGTGTCAAATGAAAGTGCAGTGCACCAATCTCCCGCCTCACTGCGAGCTCGGATCCGAGTTCGGTTCGCGTCGGCCGACCTGAAACCCTTGTGCTCGCAAACACCTCCCTCCGAAAGTAAGTATCTTGAGGACATTTCACACAACTTCATATGTGAGCTTGTTGGCACTGGAAGGAGTATTGCCAGATCTCACCGACTAAGGTGGCAGCGGCGACAAGCTTCAGCCAGTGCGGATTGGCAAGATTTAGAGAATGCAATTGATTTTCGAATCAGTGGGCAGAGGAATCCAGCGTATATCTTTCCCGGGCAACTCGTTCTTCTTGCATCCGCGAGCGGCGAGGGTATTTTGATAAGGGGAATGTGGGGGCTGAGAGGAGGAAGACGACGGTAATTCGGAGCAGGAGCTGCTAGAAAGTGAAAAAAGCTGGCCGAATTCGCCCACCAAAGCAAATGTCACCTATGATCCGGCGGAGCCTAGGACGTGGTGACAATCGCAAGTAGGCGGTTGAAGCGGAGGACAGAAGTTGGGCGCAAGCTAGGAGTGAGTCACTTGGCTGTCATGCCACCCTGCGGCTAACAATGCCAAATCAGTCATCACAACTTCTTTGGACGACGTGGTCGTCGGACCGAATCATCACATATGGTCAAAGTCAAGGAGCGCGCCGCTCAAGCTGAGAACCGCGCCAGGCTGATCATTTTTGTCGCGACTGATCCCCAGGCTTTAAATCTTTTGCACAGAGGAGCAAAAATCGAGTTTATTGCACGAGTTTCTCAGCTTGCTGCTGCAAACAGCATCCCTTTCAAGCTTGCAGGCGAAAGCGGCTTCCGTGCGTTTCTCTCCTGGTGCGGCCAAAAAGGAGACAATGTCCCTCCTGCCTTAACGCGTGCCATTTCTGAGCGGCATGCAAGCGATGGGCGGCACCGCGCTAGGAAAAGAGACTTTATTGACAACCTCGGGTTGGATTGGAGCAAAGAGGATCGCGAGGCGCATTTAAAGCACATCCCCACGATAATTGTCGAAGCGCTCCCTGAAGCTTACCCTCCCGTTGGAGAATGCATCTCGGAGTCGGATGATATCTTCAAAAAATGGCACCCCCACTTTCTTCACTGGCAGCCCGACATACGCAACCCGCTGCAAACCATCCACAAGCTACAGGAGTCAAGGCTCACCTACGATATCCTTCCAGAAGAAAGTGCTATCATCAGGAATGAAGAGGATGAACTTGTTGGCCTGGTTTTTCGCGATCTATGCCCAGACAATGCAGCCGTTGCCTGGACCGACGATGTTGCCAGAGACACAATTACTGATCGGAAAAATATTCGTGTAAGCTTTCAATTAATTACTTCCTGCGCCTAGTTGACGAAGAGGTAAAGCTGGAGGACCCTGGAAAACTGGTCCAGATAGGTTACTCTGCAGGCGCGCGCAAGGCAGCTCAATTTCACTGGGTGCGGAACGTCCTGCCGAAGACGCAAGATAGTGCTACAGTTGCAGAATCTGACCAAAGGGCCAGCTCTGCATTCGCGTTCGCGTGGCAGTTGATGCGTGGCCGGCTTCCATCTGAAATCATTGATAGCTTCGATGACTTCATGCGCGCAACGCAACTGAAGAGGATGGACGCCAATGGGCTGCTCTCTGAGGTGCAGCAGCAGGGTCGGGGGGAGCGGGATCAGGGGCCACATTCTGCTGATGAAAAGTACGGAAGGTACATGATTAACGCTGGCGGCGGACAATTTGAGTTTCACCACGTTGAACTTGCACCGCCTGCGGGCGTATTTGGGGTGAACTATTCGCGGTGAGCCATACTTAAACCCTGCACACCAGCCTAAATTGATCAGAAGAACTTTCAGCGCCATCCACCGCGAGAAGCAGCCCCACAAGTTCGCAGTTTCCTGGACGCTCTCGCGCACTGCAGGCCCTGACTGGGGGGGGCATTTCTACTTTGCAAAGTATGGGATACGCGTACAAGCTGCTCCAAATACTTTGATTGCGTGGATTCCAGAAGAGCCGCACGGAACTAGCCTGCATAATGTACATCCTGGTGACGCTGATCCTGTGTTTTGCCAGAGAGGCATGGCATTTGTCACGTCAAACCGACTACCAGGAGTTTGGAGGAAGTATCAAGCAGGATTGATGATGCACGCAGAGGCAGAGGAAGCCATAGATTGCGAGGAGACAGAGTAGCATATATATATCTATAGCTATTTGAAGTTTCAGGCTATAACCCACGTAACGCACCTGAACAATAGACCTCTTCTATAGCCAGAGATTCATCTAAATCAGACAGGTTAGATTTCGTTAGAGGAAATCAGTATGATAACCCTTTATTGCGATAGTATATGGTCCAAGATGTACAGAATAGTATGTAGCGTACGTGGGGTATTAAAAGAATGTTAGGCGGAGACAACTCGGCAAAAGGGAAGGGAAGACAACGGTCTAGCTTGTCCTGAGCTTCTTACGACCGTGACGATGGCGACCACTGTTGGCAGTGCACTCATCCATGCCGTATTCTTCGGGCCATTTATCTCCATCATTAGCATCCAGCTCGGCATCGTCTTCGTCTTCGTCTGAGCTACTGCTGTATGTGCGCTTACAGGAGATGACGTCCTGATCCTGGTCCGTATTTTCATCCTGGCTATTGTCCTCTTCTTCTTCTTCTTCGTCTTCGTCGGTGGTGATGATGGGAGTAGGTGTCAGAGATAGCTTGTCAGAGTTGTCGGTATCGTCTTCGTCTTCATCGCTGGCACTGCTGGAAAGGAGCGATTGAGGATTAGGTGACGCACTCTCGTCAACTTTGACTTTGTAGATTTTGTCAGAGAACCTCCCGTCATCTGGGGTTTGCCCAGTTATATTGGAGTCCACTTTATGAATAACCAGTTAGTTAATGGCGGCCGATAAAATAGATTGAGCAGCGAACCTGGAGTGAATCCTGACTTTCTTACAATCTGGTATGTATGACATGTAGGACCCGTCCAGTCAAAAGACACTGCATCCTGGGTGCAGGCAGCAAGATACGCGTCATAGAACAGCTCTTCGTGCATTGCATCTTCGACTGCACGTTTCACCCGCTCGACGGTACAACCTGCAACCTCAGGTTTTATCCCTTCTTTCGCTGATCGCTCCTTGCAGTACACAATGGCCCGCGCCTGTCTCCCAAGAAACGCATGAGCAATTTCAGCAGTGGCTTGTTCAGGGAGAAGAGGAGCGGAATGTTCATCATTATCAAGATCAACCAGCTCGTAATTTGCGAAGACCCAGTGAACGAGCTGCCGGGCCAGTGCACGATTCTTGATAGTTTGTGTTCGCCCAATTGTCCGATGTTCGGAGCGCTGGTACTGTACTATTACGACCAAGTCTTCATGTAACGCGTAACGCAGGGTCATGAAGTGAAGAGATTTTGGACATGTAACGCGTAACAAATGGGTCTGAAGAGCATTACAAATCATATTTTCCGGCCGAAAATATACATTTTTCTCTAGTGGTAGTTTAGCGCGAAAATTTGCAAAAAGTTCGCGAACTCATGAAGAGTTTTCAAAAAAAAATCCTTTGGTAACGCGCAAAATATCGTGATGAAGAGATGAAGAGATCAAATTTTTCGGTAACGCGTAACATCGAGTGAAGAGTTGGTCGTAATAGTACAGTATGTCCAATCCGCTAGGACATTTTGCAACTCAATGTAATTGCACAGACTGAGCAGGTCCAACAGCCCATCGAATGTTGAGAGATTAGGGAGGTGGGCCAGGTCATCATCATCTTCGTCCTTAATACCAAATTCCAGTGCTCGGTCTAGAGGGACTGGTCAGTATGATCCGTAAATACACATGACCTGATATTACCTCTTTTTATTGCTGGATCCATTGTTAGCTGATGGTGCATGAATCGCAGCATCCTAGTTAAAAGCTTCTCCGAGGCGTCTTTGTGGACAGTGTTGGTGATATATGTTGAAGAAACAAAAGTGTGATAGAGCCCAGAAATGGTGTCTCGAAGGCATGATGTGCTATAGAAATGGCCGCCCCGGCATATACTTGGGACCGGGGTGAAAACGGCGTGGATAGTATTCGGGCGCATAATTCTAAGTGTGGGGTTAGTCAGACAAGTGAAGAATGGAAATGAAGCTCACAGCTGCATGCCGGGCTTCAGCACGACCAGGTCATACACCCAGTCCTCCGGGCTAGGTAGAGAAGGGTTGAATTTGTCGAAAAAAACATCAGTCCTCGACATGGCCTTAAAACCATCACCGTTTCGTGGGCTAAGAATTACCCAGAGTTTTACCCCACAATCGGGCTGCACAAATGTACCGAACCCCGCAGGATCCACGTGGAAATCGTGGAAGGCTCCAGCTGTACATGCAAGGCCAAATCGCAAGTTGGAATTGGGCCTCTGCTCTTTGCGCCAAGAGGGTGATGAATCTATGCACCGTTGCCAGGTGGGCTGATCACTAGAAAATAGGAAGTTTGGAAACGGGTCGTACGCCAGAGGAAAATCCAGCGCGTTCAAGGCCTTCGGATTGTTTGTGTTTAAGGAGCGCAGAAGGTCGAAAGGAGTTCCAACTCTGGCTCGGATTCCATTGCTCTGCCCATCTGGAAGAGGGACGGATTGATCTAGATTTAATCACTTCAACACGAGCAAAGATTCTGCACATAAGGTTACTCACCATAAACCGTCATGTGCCGATCCAAACTGCCGAGAAGTTTCAGTCCTTTGGGATCAAACTTCGATGAGGTGGTCGGGATGTCGTAGACGACGATGTGTTGAGATTTGATGAATTGGGCAGCTTTAATCGGTGTGACGTCAGTCAACGCTTGATGAGAGAGACCCTTAATCCTAGATTTAGTGGGCTGCGAAATATACATTGGGACACCTGAAGCATCGCTATCAGTATGAACACAACTGGCAATGTCGTAGAACCAGTCAAGAACATCTTGAGACTGAGAACTTTACTTAGTACGCAAGAAAGGTAATTTATGGGAGACCTTACGTGTGCCTTCGGATAGAAGGAGAATGGTTCGTCGCTGCCTAGGACATGGAAAACCAACTCCTTCACTCCGGTGATCATGGGATTGGTCCCGTACGGCTCAATTGGAGCTAAGTCATAGACTGTATCCTGAAAGGAAACATTGGTTAGCAGTGATGGAAGACAGCGGAATGGTAAGCACATACCTCTAATTCAGTCAAGTCAATGAAAGCAACTTCAGCCAGGCGGTCCTTAGACGAGGTCGGCATTGGCATAATCATGGCGTCTGGGTCATAGACATAGACTCCGGCGTTTAGTTGACCTGTTTCCTTCTTCACTTGCAAGGCCATGTCGCCATCTTCCCTTTTGAGAGACTTCTTATGGGAGAGTTTCGTGTTCCGGGGCCGCCCGGATGTACTAGGAGCTCCGGACGGTTTTGGCTTCGGTTGTTGCTGTAAACGTCCAGATCGTCGTAGCAAGTCTTTATTGAGAGGTGCAGAGACCGTCACATCTTGTATGGTATTCAGTGTCACTTCATCTAGATCGCCACCAGCAGCTGCCGGTTCATCGACAACACTCTCGTTAAAGTTGTCGCTGGCCTGCCGATCATCGGTCACGGAGGTTGGGGCATCACTGCCGCTGCTGCCGCCGCCTTCGATGGTAGTAGTTGGTTGCTCTCCGGTAGACCTGGTATCAACGTCCATAGCTCTGAGCATAGGATTATCTAGAGCGGCTGCATCAATCGTAGGGGCTTGAGCACCCCCCCCGCCTACAATGGTAGTGGCCGGCTGCTCTCCAGGAGATCCGGTATCAACGTCCATGGCTCCGAACATAGGATTGTTTAGCTTGGCTACATCGATCACGGAAGCTTGAGCATTCCCGTCAGTCAAGGAGGCTGGGGCATCGCTGCCGCTGCCGCCTTCGATGGTGGTACTAGTCTGCTCTGAAGTAGACCCGGTGTCGATGTACATGGCTCCGAGCGTAGGATCACTGAGTTTAGCTGCATCGGTCGCAAACGTCAGGGAATTCCCGCCGCCGCTGTCGCCGCCTTCGACCGCAGTAACAGCGTGGTTTTCAGGGTCCTTCCCACCGCTGCCGCCGCCGCCGTCAACCGCAGCCATTTCCTGAGTGGCGTTGGCCATATGATCAGCGATGTTAGGAGGCAGTGCTTTAAGGGTTTGGGTATCGATATCACTGTCACCACCCATGGAGGTTAGATGGCTACTTGGAGACCCGCTAGCGATGTCGGTGGCCATCCCATTGAGGATAGGTCCAGCTGCATTGGGGTTGGGAGGGTCGGCATCACCGGCATCCACTCGGGCCTGGACATTGGGAGAGGAGTGATTAACGTCCTGGTCGCTGGCCTTATCCGGTGCTTCGTAAGTGGCATCAGATGATGTTGAGGCTACTGGCCCAGAAGGAGCAGGAACTCCCTTCAAGAGAGGACCTTCTGTAACGGAATCACCCTTCGGGAGTATGTCGGGGATCCAACGATCCGTCTCAATACTGAGCTTGGTGATGTTGGCCAAAGCGATATCGAATCGTTCAAGACCATCATCGCCTTTAGCAACGTCAAATAATGCTCTCCATATTTCCCATTCGGCTTCTTCGACAACAGGGGGGCGCCGAACTGAAGTGAACCCTAGCCAATACTTGTAGTGATGTCAGCATTGAACTTGAAATTGCCTCCTAGAAAATGCTTACTTCATAGAGGATTTTGCGCCCCGGACCATCACGAAGGTCCCTGCCCAAGAGAAGGCAAAGCGGCGAGAGAGTCATCGCGATCTGTAAAGGCGCCCTCAAGTTTTGAAGATTATAGGTATCGGACCAGGCCGGGCGGATGATATCTCCTCCGTCTCTGCATACCAGAATTATTAAGTACATGTATTATTCAATTGGAGTGACAACGAACTCGTTGAGTATCTCAATCAGCGCTGATGTTTTTTGAGGGAGATCGAAATGGCCCTACACATATGAAAATTACGACTTATAAGACCAAATCGTCAAAAAGATCTAGGCTTACCCGGAGTAGGAAACTAAGATGAAAGGCAGCAGCCTCAAAATTCATTAACGTGGAATTATTCGATAACTTTCTGTGCCGCTCAAACACTTTCTGGAGCAATTTATGTGAATGTGGCGTGGAGGATGGAGACGGAAGAGGCTCTGGTTGCGACGTTTGCGGTGATGCGATGTTTGCATGCGACGTTTGGATCGCCTTCTGCACGCTTACACATCTTTGGTTGAGAAAGGCTTTACAGTCCATCATACTGGACAGGGGCTGGAAAAACAACAGTTGAATCAATGAAACTTCCACATGGTTATTTAACCGACCAGTCTGGTAGAGGCCCTCAAGGCCATTGGTTGACACGTTAGCGTCCTGGCCGGACGACCCTCCATAAACAATGCGACGTCAAGGACGCGGAATGACATCAGCACCGAGAATGCAGCTTCGAGTTGCGTCTTGGACAGCTCATGCGAAGGTGTGGTCAAGAAAGTCCGTAGAGGCTGATATGCCTTCCCACCACTTTGGGTGGTCTCTGCTGCCGCTAGTACGTTTAAATACGCCTAAACAAAAGGACTTTCATGAGCAGATGCGTGAACGAAGTGTACCGCACTCACTTCTAGGTAAGCTAATCCTGGTTTCAAGGATAAGCTCCTCAAGTCGTTAATAGTCAAGAGGTCCTGTGACTGCCACGGCAGAGAGCGAAAACGTTTGGATATCAGGCGAGCTTTGTTAGAAGCACCAGCTAATGCATTCTTTGCCTCCGTATGTAGGGACTCAGACATAGCGGCAGAACACCTACTAAATATCGGAAAGATCAACTTCAAGTTGAAAGAACTTTGAAATAAACAAGGACAATTACAAATGACTATGTAAGCGCTCGGAATCCGAGCGTCGAGCACAAGACTATTCCCACGCATCACCAAACATCTCATCTAGAACACCAATTTCTTCGTCAGAATATCGTTCGTCGTCGCTTCCTTCAGTGTCATCTATCAACGAATGTGCTGAATGATCACTGTCCTCAGAATCAGACATCGGTGCGGGGGCAATCGGGATGTTTTCCGGGAAGGAGTCCTGCGCATCATCTGCGTCGTCATTTTCAATCGCATTCGAAGTTGGTCCCTCAGATGAGGCGTACGCATGGCCTACACCGAGCCCCCAGTGGTATCTCATAGTCATGTCCTGATCAACGAAACTGCAAAAAGGCATGTAGTGAGCTGTTTTTGAATGCGTAGATTGCAGCGAGATGTTACATACCGATTGACAGAATAAACCTGCCACTCTGAGTTCTGGTCTCCAGCTCTCCGGGTGACAGCAGATATGATGCGGGAAGAATTTCGCTGTAGACCTTTAGAAAAGGATGGTATCACATGAGATGCTCTCAGAACGTCTCTCGGATCGACGAATCCAAAAGCATCCTCTCTCGTCATTGGCGGAAACCTCAACTGATCTAGTTTTCGTGTTTTCCAGCCTCCTGCAGAGCTTAGCTCATACCATCTTACCCAGAGGAACTCGAGACGGCAGGGCTGATAGTCGTTATTTCCCTCCCCGATGTAGATGACGTTGGCGTGATGTATGCCAACAACCTTGCCATACCAGAAGGGGTGGACGCCCTCATCGTCTGAGCTAACTGGAGTGAAATGTGGGTTTAGGACCACAATATTCGACTGGTGCGTTCCGAAATGGATAACGTCTTCATCTCGACGAACATCGTAGCTGGTGAAGTTGATGTGCATGACCTTGTGTGTGAAAATGCGATCTCTGTGCAAGAGAACCTTCGTCCAATCTCCTACACCTGGTTCATTAAGGACCATTAATGATCGGATGCGAGGAAGAAGGTGCTTCTTCAGCTTTGGTATGAAGTCCTGGACATATGACTGATATTAGGATGGCGTGATGCAAAGTCAATAGCAATTATTCCTTACAATCATCGCTGGGTCGCCGGAGTTGCTTTGAAGAAAAAGAGAAATGTACTCCACGATGTTCTCAGACTTCCCGATCTTATGATGATGTTCAGGATGGGGGGGAGCATCTTCTGAGCATGGCTGCGTGGAGATGTTCCTCGAACGAATACGTCGTATTCTTGCCTGGCGACGCTCAATCTGAGTGATCTGCCTGATAAAAGCCCTACGATCAGTCCGTCGATACCGTGCTTTGGGAGTTCGATGCTCTAATTCACCCTAGCGCCCATGTCAAGAAAGTTCAGCGTAGATCTGCTGTCAGCGAATTACTTGCTTACCGATTCAGTGCTGTACGAATCAGCGGTACCATATCGTCGGATGGTTTCCGGGTAATCCGCGAGTGCATGATACTTGTAGGTTGCCAGGTTAAAAGTCTTTCTTTGACGGGTAGGGGTGCGCTCTGCTGGATGCTTTTTAGCAGCCTCTGCGGTGCCTGTGCCCACTCCAGCTGAAGTAGGAGCTTTTGATAGCAATTCCGGTGGTTTTTTTATGTCTACCTTTCGCTTAGCTTGTCTACGGTTCCGTGCTTGAAACTCGCGAGGAAGTTCATATGTTGTATATGCAGCACATGTAGTTGATGCGAACTTCCGGAAGGCTGATCCCAGGGAAACGGTAACATCCTCAAATTTCCTCAGCGTGTGATCCGTGTGCATACGAAGTTTTGCCAGGGCGTGCCAGTGTGAGCAAAGAAAGAGGAGATCTTGGATTATCTTGTTGTGTGGACTCGGAAAAAGGCCGTCGAAAACTGGCATCGCACACTGATCTCCAGTGAGGAAAGTAGTAGGACAGGAATGGATGGCTTACCTGCAGAAGGTCCTCATAGTCTCTTGCTGCCAGTCTTTTGAGTTCGGAAACATTTTTGTGGAATTTCCTGATTGCGCCACGACCAAATGCTGGGACTTGTCGATACCTGACACTCTTGTTAGCTGAAAGCCCTCAACCTTCTGTGGTAGCCACAACACACCTTCGGTCCAATTCATGTACCAAAGCAGCATCGATAGCATACAGAATCTGAATTAGTTGAATGAAGAGTGCCCTCCAGACACCGAGCTCAAATTCATGGAGAAGATCTACCACGAGCATAGAGTAACCATCAAACCCGAACTGAGAGAGACGCTTCGAAAATGCTGTCTAGACTGAGAAGACACAGGAACACAATGAGCTTTCCAGGTATGGGAACGAGATAACATAAAACGCACGCACCTCAGTTGGAACCTGGGAACTCCCCTTCAAAATGCTTTCTACTGCGTCACCATTGACTGCAAGCCCTTTCTTGTAAATTTTAGACCGTGCATTGTTTATATCCATCCTTTTTGCGTGATTCTCCTGGCGAGCAAGTGATTTCCGGGCCTTGAGGTCGACCTTTGTTCCCATTTTTGGGATCTGGGCCATTGTTACAAGACATCGTGGACACGGACAACCTCCCCCTCTTCTTATGCCTGCAATCAGCACTCTATATTGACCACATCAAACTCGTTAGTTACGTCAATCCGGACAAAAAATGAAGACAAAATTTTCAGGATAGTCTGCAGAATATGTGAATATCCTTGGATATATGCGACGTGTTACTCCATCACTGCAGGAGATCAACACACCGTGCTGCCATGCCGCTAAAAACTCATCGTCCAAAAGAATCTCCCATTGTGCGTGGAATGCCTCTCGATGGCAGTGGGCAACTAGCTCCTTAGTTGGGCCCTTTCCACCAAGTCGTTCCGTCGCAAAATCCTTGAACGAATCTGGCAGCTGAACAAAAAGAGTATGCCTTAGTGAATTATCGAGGAACCGTAGCAACATACGGCATACCTTCTGGAAATAAGCAATGTGGTTGGATAGATTAGAAGATGGACGACATCGGTGGTACTTCGAGTTGTTGCCAATCAGCATGTAAGCAGGCCAGAGGCTTGCCTGACCGAACGATGTCAAATGTGTCGCGTCAGACCAGAGCATCAATCCGACAATAGCGCGGGGTGCATTGCAGTCACGTTCTGGCGGTGACTTCAGAAGTTCCTGGTAAGAATGAAGGAATTCTTGTGACGTATACAGCTCCCCATACACGCGCACTTCTTCAGCTTCCCCAGGTTTCCAGAATAGCTCATAGGGCTCGAAATGGAGCGGTTCTTGAGCCCTGTGTTCTGTGAGTCGCTCCTTCAGGACCGATATAATCGACCGGTGGTAAAGCTCGCCAACGACATAGCGATAGACACCAGGGTTTTTCGTTCGGTTGTGGAATGGAACATCAATTACGATGGATGTTTTTCGCCAGCCTGCATCTGCATCAAGCCATTCTGCCTGTACACCGTTGTCGTCTCCTACTCCAGCCCCTAGAATACAATTTACTTCCGACCACTTAGTTTCTTTTATGTCGTCCAGTTTGAAACTTGGATCATTAATGATGTCCACGAGCGTTCGAAAGTCCGAGAGCGTTTTTTGAGAACCATGGTTCCAATACCATTCCCCTAAAGCAAAGGAACTTTTGTTTGGGTATGGGAAAAACGGGGCCCTTGGATTATTTGTTCGTGAGGGGGGCGGTGGGAGACAAACTTTGTCGAAAGTCACAATGAGGTCTTCGAGGGTCCAATCCTTCTCAGGGTCATGTATCGGAGGTTGTAGACCGTAAACTCTTCGGAAGAGTCGAAACACATTCATCCGGGTAGTGTACATTTCAAGCTCTGAAGGTACATCCACTGCAGGTTCTGGAGATGCCGCTAGGTTATCAAAAAATTGTTGTAAAGCGCTTGTACAAGTCAAAAAATAGCATCTTACGGAAAGGTGCCAGGGCTTGTGGAAGCGGGTCCGGAAATTGGCCTGGTAATTGGCGATTCATTCTCCTGGGCCTCCGTTGAGCCAATGATACATCACCAAGGTCACTATCATCAGCATCCATTGAATGGCTGCCGCCGTCGACACGAGTAGCATCAGCAATGGGCCCCAAGTCAACGGATGTCTAAAATGCATTGGCCATCTCCCGTAAAAGGTGGATAATCTGTATTTGCGACGTACTGTAGGCAATGACGGTTCCTTGTTGAAAGGTAGTTCATTTAGGGATGGAGTATGAGTCTCTGGTTCTGGATTCACGCTGATCGTGTTCAAGTTCTACATATGTTGGTGAGTCATAAGTAGCGGGAGGGATAAGTGACAAGCACATACCAATGAGGATGCAGGCATGCTCCGAGCCTTCTTTCGTTGTTCAAACAGACTTTTGGCCGTTGTTAATCCCTCCCTTAGCCGCTTTCTGCTTGGAACACAAGACCGCTTGTGGTAGTTGAGGGCAGCTATTGTCGAAAAGCTTCTTCCGCATTGCTCGTGATCGCACCAAGAAATTGCCTGCTGAAGCGCCTCTTCAAGGGGCATCCTAAGAAGTGGGTACTGGTTGAATTGACCACGACCGACACACCGCATATATTGGTATTTAGAAGTGGGTGTCCAAACTGAGGAAAACAGGGTCGCAGCCTGAGCCAATTGATCCTTCCCGTTGCCTAAAGTGCTAAAAATATGCGGAGTCAGTACAAGTGATTGATCATGACTCCGCGCTACGGACCCTTCGGACTCAGACGCGGTTTCCACAAAAGCCTACTTTCAGTTTGAACAAAACAACTTGAATCATAACAGAACCACGACCGAGTCCACCCAACATCTAAGCATGGCTAAGACATGGACCGAAAGCAGGAATATATGTAATTACACTAACCATTTTATCATCTTCTCTCATAACAAGGCTACGGACTATTCATGCTGACGACAGACTACTACGAACGTCCTGAGCGGCAGACTCATACGCTCTCGGAAGATCACTGAAATTGATAGTATCAGGTGCTGGGCTAATGTTCACCAGGGCTGCGCACCTAAATAACCCATCTGGCAGATCCCATTCACCCCCTTGAAGAGTTTTGAACATGTTCATGAATGGGGCTAAACGTATCAAAAATGGCAAACAATCATGGAAGAACTAAAGTGGGTTCCGTACTAATGGAATGGTTCTTCTTCGACACTTTGTAAGTTCACATATCAGGTCTCAGCCGCCTCACAACGAAAGAGCTCCCATTGGTTTCGTCAGACTTAAAAATAAGACATAGTTAAGTCCAAAGTCGAGGTTAGAGAAAATTAGGCTCACTCTCGATATGAATCCGGAGAAAGGATGTCCAATGTCTGAGAAGTATAATCCTTTAACACCCATGCTAAAGTAGGGTCGTAAATGTAAAAGAATCTAGGCGCCATAAGTACTCACGAAAGACAGGATACTGAGTCGCAACGGACGTGCTGGGCCCGGATTGTCGCACGTTAAGCGGGGAGACGGCAAAGCCGATCGCAGACTCTGCAATACCCAGACCATCCTTCGCGGCCTTTATGACCGCAGACTGCGTGACCGAGGCCGGCTGCTTCACGGCGACGGTCGAAAGGAACATGTTGAGCGACGTCGACGCTTCATATGTCAGAAACTTGATGAGGCCAGGGTCCTGGAAGTTCCCGGCGTATCGTGGACCTAAGTGGTGGATTAAACGGGGAAGGTCGTCGCCTGTACGAGAAGTTAGCAACATTATGGCAAGGTGAATCAGGGAAAAACACAACCTAACGGGTTGGTGAGGAGGTAGAACGACGCGATGCACCAACTCATTTGGGCCACGGTGGAGGTGTCGCCGATAATGTATGTTCCTGATTGGGAAGACTCTAGTTTGGGATAGGCCCAGTTCAGAGTGTCGCTCAGGACGCCATCCAGGAAAAAGCCTACTATGTGTGTTACTTTTCAATGCGTCAGGGACATGAATATTATGACTCACGAAGTTGGGTTCGAGGCTCGGTTTGGATGGTGCATGAGCGTGAGATGCGTCCACCGGAATTTCTGGATCTTCGCGGTGCTGAAAATGGCTGGCTCGTGGTTGCCAGACGTCGACAGCTCAATGCTTCCATCCAGATGGATGCTGAGAGTTAAAATTGTTTTGGAAGATAGTTTGACCGAATAATGGGTGCGGGGTTTTTTTGGTGATTTTTAGCGGTCCGGTGCCCCACGCGGAAGCACAGATACCCATAGCCAGATCTGCGATTCATAGCTAGATCTGCGGAAAACTGAGCAACAGACGCCAGAGCGGCTGGAAGACACGCACCATAAATGTAAATCCCGCTGCGGGCACGCCCCTCATGTTCTGATCTGGGAGGACCAGAGCGGCGGGCGACTCCATCGAAAAGTGCTCAAGCCATCGAGATTTCATTCCGAATCACATCCAAGATATCTGTGTCCAACGTATTGCCCTCCCTAACCGTCCTTTGAAAGATCACCCTCGCTTCTGACGTCGTCGCACCCATATCCAGCAGGCGCCGCAAGAGCTTTTGCAAAATGTATCGCTCCTTCTCTGGGACGGCCGGATCGTTCCTCGTCGCGTAAAATCGCTGAAACAGCGAATCGACAAGGCCCAGCGTACTCAGTATCGCTTGGTTTCGATGGCTGTTATGCGGAAGGAGCTTGAAGATATGAATTGCGTACCGCATAGGCTTGTCGCCGGACGTGATGTGCGGGATGGCGTTCCATAGAATCAAGATGGCACCCGGACGTCGGATGGTCTGCAGTCGCCCCTCAATACCCGCAATAGCGAGATCGAGCTCGTCCTCTGAGGTTGTACGGAGTATGGATTAAATGAAGCAAGGGACGAAGTCACGGTGGACTCTCCAGAAGCGGCGATCACCTCGCAAGTTCTACGATCAAGCACTTCCAGTCTCACGACGGGGTTTCCCTCACGCAAGCTGCGATTGGCTCGTAAACGAGTATAACTCTCGTGATCGAAGGTCGAGGTATCTTCGATGTCGTATAGAGCTAGCCAGGAAGGTTTGAGGGGGTCTACAGCCGAAAACCTGGCGCCTGTGAGGAAGGATGGCAGGTGATTCATCCGGAGCGGTACCTGTTCGTTGTTGTACCAATCTGAAATATATATATATAAACGGTCAACGAATTGTCAGAGTCAAATCATTCACAGATCAGACCTTGAAACGCTTCCAGAGAAACTAGACTTCCAGGCTCAGAGAAGACGGCGAGGAAACCGAGAGGCATGTTGCTCGTTTCTAGATCTACTAAAGAGCCATAATCATGTGCCCTTCCATACAGTGAGACGGAGGCAATGCTGAACAGCAATTCCTGCTTGCTGTGTCGCTGATTGTGATGAGCGGCATCAGGGGAGATAATGGCCGATCAGTGCTGAACTCGAACCTATATGTCGCGAATGGAAGTACTGGACCACCCGCGCACGGTGTTTGACCCTGGAGTCAGAACTCACACGAACGCGGTCGGAGATTTTCGCAAAGATCGATTTGAGCACCGAATCGTCTTCTTCTATCATCGACGAGTTGGACAATGATCGTACGTGCGATAGCGGTGGGGTGGGATCTAATAAGGTCTGGTTTGTTTTATTGAGGGACGGGGAGGGCTGAGGAGTTTGCGACGACCACTAACTTTAAACGAGGTGGTCAGACATGATAATATCATGCATCCTTGCTAAATTGTCTAAGCCAAGCAGAAGACTTGGTTCATTGACATCGACGATCTGCGAACCCGTGGCTTGGAATTGCGATTTGTCTTCAGTTCCTGCGTTGTCGTCGGTAGCAGTTCCACGAGACCCGATCCAGAATAGCCACCAAGGCCTGAGCTGCTCTGAGTTGTCACCACTGAGATACAAAGGAAGCTTGGGAATGGGGGGCACGCCCACACCCAGGAGGGCACCATCTAAGTCGCAGGCGAATCTTGGCAGGGGGTCCTGAAAGCATTCTCCAGCTATTCGACAAAGTAACGCCTGTCCGAACCACCCGACTCGTTGAGCGTCTCGATCTTGCTTGTTATTATCCTCCTCAGTTGAGTTTCCACCCGCATCGATATGAACCTGGTTAGCATCGTCGTCGATGAGCCGTGCTTGGAATGTGAGGAGCTCGATGACTGGTGGGCTAGTGTGCGGTGGATCCCCCATCGTCGAGGGCTGCTGATGATAGGTTAGATAAAGGAGGTGGAAGGGATAAATAGTTTGCACACATTGATCGCCCCTCTTAATTAGACCAATCCCGTAGTCGAAAAATCCTTGGGAGACTAGGAGAGGGATCGTGATAGGACATCGTGTCACCGTCGCCGACTGGTTGGACAACATGCCGCCAAGTTCGTCGGGGACGTCTTCTAGCGGATGGGCAGTGTCGTTATCAACATTAAAACTGCCCTGGCTTCTCTGGCCACCAATTGTGACCAAGGAGGAGTAATGGCGAATGCCTGGGGACACGCTAGAAAACCGGGCTGCGTGCCGTAGATGATACTCCTATGACGCTGGACCTCTCGTTCATGGATGGAGATGTAACGCGAGAGGAGGAATGCGCAGCAACGGCGCGCGGACGGTGCGTTCGTTGAACAGCGAGTCATCCTTCTTGCTCCTTCTCCTGCAGCTCCTACTTCCTCAGCTCCTTCACAGCAGCCCTCGTTCCACCGCACACTGCTCCCGCTCGATGCCCGTGACCTGTCGCAGCCCTGTTGCGAAAATTGAGCATTTGACTGGGAGCCAATTGCTTGCGGGTGGCGGCACGACCGAGGAAGCCGTCGACCCGCTTTGAACAGTCGGCAGCCGCATGGTCATCGGACCCATCGTCGAGGGCAGCGCTAAGCCAAGGCTGCTTCTTCTTCTTGCCAAGTGACTTCCGAGTCGTCTTTTCCTGGGCATGGAGCTGGCTGGCAGCACCGAAGCAGCTCATCGACATCCAGGTGGTCTGAGCGGTCTCAATCTCCCTCTCCTTTTCCATTCGTCTTCTCTTCTCCTGCTGCTCCGTCACGATATTCTTCTCCTTGTTCTTTGAGCCCTACTTCGCCCCCTCCTCAACTTTCTTTTCCTCCTTCGGCGCCTTGACTTTCACAGACTACCCGCGGCAGTCTCATCCGCATACCGAAGCTGCGCCCAGCTCCGCTGACAACCTCACAGACTGCATCGCACAGATTGCGATCCAGCCTTGATGGTTGGTTTGCGGCTCAGCTGTAGGCGGCGCGAACAGCCCGCCGGCCGTGGGCGTGCCTGGACACGAGTACGAGCGTCGGGGATAATTCTGGGAGTTGCTGGACTTCAGGCATGGAGAGGTGGGTGGCGAATCCGGGTCCCATGGAGATGGGTGTTGCGAGAAGGATGGCAGAATTAAGCGAGTTGAAGCGTGCACGAGGGGTCGATAGTCGAGGATAGCCTGCGGGTTCGCCGGTGCTGCATGTCACTTTTGGAACGAGGGTAAGGATCTCGGATTGTTGGTTCGGGCGCTGCAGAAATTGTGATTTCAGACTTCAGTGTCTCCGATTCAGCGATCATCGGATCTTTCGAGGACTGTGGGGTATGGTAGGTACCAGGCATGCATGGAATCAAGGTGTGGCTGGTGTGCTGCCCGCAAGACCAAGGTAAGAACAACGCTGAATTGAATGCAGTGGAGACTTGAAGATAGCCAGAGATGACGCTCAGCGTCCGAAATGACACGTTGGAAGGCAAGAAGCTTACACTTCGCAAATTCAAGTTCAACTTGAATGCTGATTCAAAGCGCTGATTTGTCGCGCCTCTGCCGTCCAGCACAACTCTCGCTATCTTGCTGATGGTCGACGGTCGGGTTCAAATATTTCTAATCCGCCTCTGGAGGCCGAGCCTGCACCGTCCATGCGGCTCATGATCTCGGAGGCTGCTTCTCTGCTGACACTAAGCATGCTCAGCTTCTACTTTTTGAGGACGAACCATAATCCGCGTATATGCACAACCTGTGGGTGCTAGGGTATGAACCCATGCAGGGATGGGTGGAAGTAAGTACCCGTGCCATTCATTGCCTATTCAAAATACAGGTGGACATGGACGGCTATTGGAGGTGGGCAGAGACAGGGGAAAATGCAGATGCCAACGTACCAGAACGCTGCTGAAGTGGAAGATTGTTTGTGATTGGAACAGTCAGGCTACTTCAACGCAATTCCTTGTCAATGTACAGAATACTCAATAAAATGAGTATTGAACATTCGGGACCACAGTACGATATTGTGCATCCTATCAACCCCGACTCCAAAAAGTCTACCATCGTGAAGGCATAAAACGGCATAGTAATCGTAAATGAAAATACAACATCGCAGCATTGTAACCAGCGAAACAACGTCACGCAAGAAGAAAATGAATAGGAAATAAGTAACAGCGTCCGTCAATCAATGAAATGTGCGGCCTTGAACCTGTTGAAAGCTAAAGGTGTGGTGCTTTGATTAGCAATACATAACATGGCCCAACGGCATCAGACCTACCAATGTGAACACGGAATCAAAGTATCATCGATTCGGTTCTAGGGCTGCGGTGAGCCACGTGAGCCAGAGAGTGATGGCGAGCCGTACATGTTCAAAGCGGATGGAAAGCTGCGTGGACTGGAGGGCGGGGGCGAACTACGCGGGCTGGCGGGCGGAGGTGAACTGCGTGGGCTGGCGGGCAGGGGAGAGCTGCACGGACTCGAGGGCGGTGACGAGCTGCCTGCGCTAGAAGGCGGCGACGGGCTGCCTACACTAGACGGCAGTGCAAGGCCATTGCGGTAGAGGTCCTTCACCCACGAAGAGTCATTGACGAGTAGAGTATTGTCATCAACCACTTCCCCATGGTTGCGTAGTTGAGATTCAACTTCTTTTTGCACAAAAGAGATGATGGACAGCCGGGTTTTCGCTAAACTGAGTAGCGCTTCGAGAGATTCAAGCTCAACGGGATGAGTGTCAGTCTGCTTCTTCCTCTCCTCACACGCGCTTTGAACTTCTAAGACTCGGCGTCTGAGGAGGGAATGGCAGGCCACAGAAAAGGCTAATTGCGAGTGGAGGTTCCTGACAATCTCCTCTCGAGTCCCTGAAGTTGAACTGCGCAACTAATCAGGAAAGATTAATCATAGAACAATAGTGTATACGGCCTAACACACCTCCCCAGAAGACGACGACAGGACCTCAGGCGGAAAATTTACAGTGGTTTGGGGGTATGGTACGATGAGCGACATTATGATTCAGTGAGCAGTTATTGTCAGCGGACTTCAAATACACGACCCTAACATTTAAACTGATGCGGGTAGCGCCATTTCTAATAAAGTGGATTTTATCACAGCGATTATAGAACATCATGAGGTGGATTTGCCTAAACATTTGTCCCAAACAAACTCAGATCTCCTTCACACATCAGCTGGAGATGTTTTAGGTATTGAAAGACAAGACTTTCCAAACCCGCTATAGTTGACGGACCTTTTTTTTTTTCGCAATCTGAAAACTTTCTTCTTCCTCATCAACATCATCGAAGATTTCCACATGATATGACCATATACTGACTTTCGAACCAAATCTGTGATGAAGAATAAGTAAGAAAGCTAAGGGGCGGCTCCGATTCACAAGACTGACCATACCTAGAATTTTGCGACGAGTACAGTTGGTTTCCTCTTGACTTTGACATCGCAGCACGAGCGACAAATGCTGTCAAACACTGTCACCGAATTGACACCTGAGCGCAAACGAGTCATGGTGAGTCATTCAGAGTCATTCAGAGTTCCTTCCGAGTCACAATCATTCACGCTGTTCTGAGGTTCAATCAATTTAATCTACGCGGCCCTGCTTTACCCGTTCAAGATCTAATCATTCGTACTGGTCCCTGTTTTTCTGTTTTGAGGGATTCTGCCTGGCCAATTTGTAGGTGGCAAATTGAACTAATGCAAGCTCTCGTCGCTTATTGAAATCGCGTACGGGAGGAACCCTCTTCCCTTCAAATACCAGGAGAATGTCAATGCCAGCCTTTCCACCGCTTCCCTCATCGTCTCTGCATGCCCCAGGACGCTGATTGGGTTCATAATAGTTACAGAATGGATCGTAGGACTGGCCGCATGACAAAATATCATCAAGATCCACGTGGACACACGGAATGTAAGTGTTATGTTTCAATATCTAGTGCTGAGATCTTGCTCACACCACCTCGCATGGACAGCAGTCGATGGCGTCGGATCGCATACCCCTGGCGTTCAGGCCCAGGACGATGCACTCCGTATGTGATTTGTGACCCACCGATTGCTTGATCTCACCGCTTCTCCCAGGCACCTACGATCAGTACACGCAACATGGTACGATGTTGCGTATGGGGGGTGGCTACCAGAAAGGTATGTGGTGTGTACCCTATGACATCGCTCTCCACCTTACCATTGTACCATTGTATAGAACTAGATGTCCTACATAATATTGAAGTCGAGACGACGCCAGTTGGCCAGCCTCTGCAAGATCGATCCTTTGCTATGGGGGTGTACCAACACCAGAATCAAATCCAGTCCTCCTTCAAGGCCGTCCAAGACAAACAACGTCGCTCCGCTCGGCGCGAAAGCTCCAAGCCTTACTTTAGGGGCCGCGACAGCGACAAGGACCACATCGCTGACGGAGCACGCTCGCATGCATATGGCCTATTCAATGAAGACTCCACTGCTGAAGCGTCTGGGTCGTCTACCGCTGATGTTACCCTCGACGCTGGAGGCTTCGACGCTGGAGGCTTCGACGCTGGAGGCTTCGACGCTGGAGGCTTCGACGCTGGAGGCTTCGATATTCAACCGTTTATTTCACTTCTAGTCGGCAACACCGGTGTGAACGACAACATTGCGGCGTTGTTCTCCGGGAACGCTCCGACAATGTCCGATGATGCTTTGGATATGCTGGCAGCGGATTGTCAAGCAATGGCAGCTCGGGCTGCTTCTGCTTCTAACGCCAAAACCGGCGCTGAACAGTCGCACTTGAGTTCAGGATTTGAACCACCCCTTCCACAGACCTTCACCACTCCCTCGGGCCCCATTCTGCCCGCCGATGTCCAATCCGCGGAGGCTAAGCCTGCCGAAGCACCTGCTGGAGCTCAGCCTGAAGCAGACCGTCTTCCCACTCCACGCACAGTTCAGGTTCACCCTGCCACCGCCGACGCATCTGGGCCCCCTGGTCCGATGGACACGTGCTATCTCGGTCGAAGAGATCTGGGGTGGCTAATTCTCCAGGCAGCAGTCGTAACCAAGACACCCGCTTTAGGCCCTCACATGCACGCAACAGCGCATGGAGTGCTGTGTTTCGATCTCGCACTAGCAGCAATCAGGACTTGCGTGAAGTTCGATTTTGCGCAGGATACAGAAGGACGCTTTGGGGTTTTCATCCCCACGAGGGAGAAAGTTAGTGACCGTGTCCTTCTTGAATTGCAGGCGAACGGCAGGCAAGATTTCCTTGCTACAGAGCGCACTGCTCAAGCTGTTGATGCTGCCCGAGCTGCTCGGGGTGCTCAGGGTGCTACTGGCAATGACGGTGCTGGTGCTTCCGGCAGCGCCCGTGCTTCTGGCGGTGCCCCCGCTGCAGGCAGGAGTGCATCCACTGCGTAGGGGGATTTACCTGAATTAGCTGTTTTTTACTACATCATCTGTACGAGACCCATCCTGATAAACTTGTGGATTCCGGTTGAAAAGTCCCTTGAGCCGGATGGAGCACAACAAGCCAAAGCGACTGGAACTGCGCCGAATCAATGACGGATACAACCAACAGATTTGAAAGTGATTCAAATTTAAACTAGAGGGAAGTCAAATTTCCCAGCAGCACGAACGGGGTGCTCTGCTATCCCAGGCTAAATCTGAAGAAAGGCATGCGATGGAGTGTGCACAGATGGCGTACGACGAGAAGCGTGAGTGCATCGAGGAGAAGTGGCGGCGGGGATGTGAACACGTCCGGGAACGCCCGCTAGAGGTCGATATCGTCTCACTATACATGACATTTCTTCAGTTTCTTACATCACAAAAGAACCTCAATATCATTACAATTGGAAAGGGTCACACTGGCCGCAAATGCCGGGAAAGTCCAAGCTGTTCAACGGGTGGCCTGCGCTTTGGCAGCGCAGACGGTCCAGTGCCGTCCCCACACTGGCATGGGTCGGATCGCTCTGCCTGTCCGAAATGGGCTGCTCTGGAATTTTTTAACAAAAGCAAAGGTCTGCCACTACAAGGATACTCACTGTAAATTGACGAGCTCCCATTCAGAGTGCCAAGATGTTTCAATCCTTTCGCATTCAAGGTTGATAGGGCGTGCGGACTCTCGCGGACGACGTCATGGTGAGGATTAAGGATTTTGGTGGGTGTCGAGGTAAGGTCACTTCGAACCATTTCTTTCTGTGAGACACACGAGTGTGGGCTACGCAGTTGAGGACAGAAGAATAGGGAGCATATACATTAGCTTCTGAAAGACAGGTGAGGTCCAATGAGGGTGACGACTTCGGCTCCTCGTCGTGCACACAGAGCATATCCTTCTTTACGGCTATGTTGCCAGCGACGACAAGTCGCTCCGACTTCAGTCGGGTTCCGATTGCTTACCTAACCTCATCATTAGACTGGCAACCGAGGCGGGTTCCGACTGCTTACCTTAGCCTAACTTTACCGCTGTTTTCGACTACTCTTCTAGCACGGTTCACGTTCATCAACACAATTTGGAGCCTCAATCTAACTAATGGTGTGGTTCGGTGCACTTTTGGCAGAACGGACTATGGTCTGTTATACATATTACAATGAATATTGAGTGGATCGATCCTCTCTCCCTTTGCAGGTTTCCTAAACTCATCTTCTTCGCCTTCTTTGATGAATATTATTCCATGACGCTGGGATCGATCTTCGCCTGGAAGTCCGTGTTGCGCTCTGAGGAGGATCTGGCACGTTTGTGCCCCATGGTAAGCATAGATGCCAAATGAATCGCAGCCCGGCCTCCCTTGTTCTCTTCCTCCTCCGTCTATGGAGTGGATAGGCTTCATTCAACGACGGAGGAGCAGTGGTACATACCTCATCGTTCTGTTCTGAAGCAGCTTGTTGGCTCGATACGCGATCAAGATGAACAGCAATGTTGATACCGACAGTGCGGGATCTGGTGAGAAAACCAGGGACCTTGAAAGAGAGAATATAAGCAAGGCTTGGGTATGTGAGTAGATGAATCCATGTACGCACCAATAGTGAGTGGTAATTGAGAAGATCTGGCATTTTGTCCCTGATGGTGTCACCTAGCTTCGGCATGAAGCAGCCCTCAGTTTCAAGTTTGACCTCCTTTGCACCCTCCTCCCATCGCTTCCCGCTCTCCATATGAGGTGCACCATAAGGGTTGACTTGTGGAATGGCGTGAGCAAGGGTGAGGTATTCCATGGTAGTGTACATGCCATGACGATTCACGGTACAAGACGTGGCGCATTCATCCTCCAAGGAAGGTGATGGTGGTCTGGTGGTGGGTGAGGAGGACGCACATCTATCTGGTGTATTGTGTTCGGGAGGTGGGATGTAGAGGAGAGTCTCATTACGACGCGGGATGGGAGCACCGGGACCAAAGCGACGAGAACTCATTACAGGTTCGACGAGCATAGTCTTTTCTCGAGCAAGCGGTCGAGGGATCTGAGCAGCTGGTGGAGAAGTGTACGGACCAGCAGGGTTGTCGTACTTAGAAATATCATTGATAAGATGATCTTGATCCATAACGAACTTGAACACCCAACCTTCAAGCTGTCCTATATAGCCTCTAGCCTCGACTGTTATCGACATTCCTGATTATGAGAACCTGCCGCGAACTTCGTAGTTTGGACCCGGGACCGTGGCATTGCAAATGACTCCTTCCATCTCGATATGAGTCGCCATGACTTTGATATCCACACAACATTTAGAAACTATACATATGACTGACTTGCGGCTATGACTGGCTATGACGATACTTCCCATTTTTAAAGATTCTTCCAACGAAAGGATGGGCCTCACCTGCACCCCTTCATGCATCGAGAGTACGTTGTCATTCCGTTCTCCTCAGCACCTCCACTGACCTGTGTCTCTTGTGACCTTTAGTGCCCCAATTTCCGAGTCAGAGATTGATCGTGCCAATAACGGAAGTCAGCTGTCTGTTGACGACCTTCCGAAGAAAGATCTTCTCAGCCAGTTAAAACATTTACTTGGTGATGGTGTTTTCGACTCCATTGACCCGGAGTTTGGATCATTTACGATACTTGGGGACAAACCACAGATTGAGATGCCATTAAAAGCATTTTGGTCCTTGCCCTGTTTGAATTGCCATCTAAAATAACAACAAATGGCTTACTGTATCAGAAAAACATAGAGACTCGCTGACCTTTCAAATACTGCGGACGCCGAAGGCTGCTGAGTCATCATAGTCCGCGGCGAACATTGCATTTCTCAGACTCGGCCGATTATATCATGTCTCTCTACTTATACCAGCGAGGATCGTGTTTTTATGCATTTCCTTTACTGTGGCAATTGATAGGATTGTGCCTCACCATGACTTTTCGACTCATGATCTGGTTCCAAACCCGCATGTGTATGCGACGGAGGGTCAGTCAGCTTGCAGTCAGCTTTCCTCTGTTCGACATTGGTACTGACATTTCGTGTCGTGATATCCAGCTCACAGCCTTAACTGGTACCGTTACCAAATTGGCGGCATCCTCAGGCTGTCAATGTCTGAAGTGTTCTCATTGATGTTGCATTCGCCGCTGAATTCTTTCCTGCGCAAGGTGCGCTTTTTCACGCACCCGACGATCACAAGGGAGTGGTTCGTATCTTCCGTCCCATAAGTCATTCCGTGTTTTAACATTTGAAAATATCCCAGTTTGCGGCAAGATCAGGCATGCTCGCTCGATTTGATCCTTATGGCCATGTTGCGAGAAGAAACTCAACAGCTCTGTCATCGGAACGCTTTACAATACCATCCCGCATCCTCCCGTGCTGTATTTAGCCCTTACGAGGTTTAGGCAAGCGGACGGAGGTGGAAACTGCCTTGACAATCCAGACATTGGGCTTGGCGGGACACCCTACTCAAGGAGCGTCCAGAGTAAAGCAGGATTGTCTCGTCAATCTCTGCCTGATGCACATCTTCGATACTATCCTCAAGAAGCGAGACGTAAGTGCTGTTCCTCAGGGTATCCGAGTCGTGATTATCTGGCATGATCTTCGTGTTCGCGTCCATCGTCACGCATTCGCTGTTCCGTACCAATTCCTATCAATCTCGCGAGCTCCTACTTGGATTTCAGCCCTCTTTATGGTGATAGTAAGCCTCTGTTACTCCCTTAGTCGCTCGTGATACAAGCATTGTTCGCAGATCAAACCGCTCAAGACAAGGTCCGCAATAAGGCCGGTTTTGGGTTGTTGTACCCCGACACATTCTCGGAGGAACGCCTCCTCTTTTCGCACTGCTTGTCATTTTCAGCCGAAACCACAACGTAAGAGGACCAACTCCGGTTCTTTGCATGTCAGAACTAATTATGAATTCGGAAGTATATCGCCGAGAAACTAGTGAAAGATCAGTGGTCCAACCCGCCTCCGAGTGATGCAGGACGAGAAACTTTTCCAAACAGCAAAGCTGATCATGATCGTCTAGAATATCGTTTCCCAATTGACCGTTACTCATAATTCTTCCAGTTGCGGCCACTTCATGAGCGCCATCATAAGTGATTATGTTGCAGGACTTTCAGGCTCCTCAATTGGAACATGAATGTCTTCGATGTAGGTCAACATCAACTCGCTATCGCTAATAGAGATTTTCCTAACGACGACCTCGTTATAGGTCATCCATACCAAGTCCCTCTAGGTTGGTTGTGGACAGGGTAACCACTGTAGTGTTGAATTCAACATCCTCTGTCGTGTACGATTCTCGTCCCTCGTCTCGTTCGTATCTCACCATTGTATTTAGTGGCATGCAACGCTGTCAGAACAAAACCAGAAGTGGACTGAGAACGTCTTTATTTGCCGGGAAGTCCTTTGACCAGGTAATGATTGTTATTCAATGGTGTACTATCTCCAGCCCTGACCCGGCGCCTTTCATAGATCGACATGTCAGATGTCGGTGGCGTCGCAAGCATATTTGCGTAGATATCTTCCACTCCTTCCCAGTGCGTCTTTGCCGGGCAAGTTTCTCATCCATCGTTTCATACATGTAACTAAAACCCTATAACAGCCTCGCCCGCGGTCCCGATGGCCGGCTTTGGGACGACGATCTTGCTAACATCCTGCACAACGCGACTCGAAACCCTGCTGGTACATTCCACGGACATGGCTCACCAGGAGTCCTGAAAATCGCGGATGTACTGGGAACCGCATATCGGGCTACGCAGTGGAAGCTTTGCACCATAAACGCGGTCAGGCAGTTCTTGGGATTAAGACGTGGGTCGTCATCGTCGTCTCCTCTTCGTGGCAATCTCGTGATGGATTGTGCAGCTTTTAAGACCTTCGAGGAATGGAATCCTGATCCAGCTATTGCGGTACATATGTTGTTGTTAAACTGTCGGGCGCTGTGACCGATTGCTTTACCTTCAGGGAGCTGCCCGTCGACTCTATGTGGTTCATGATGAGACGCCGACCACCTCTTCTGTCCGTCTCTCCGTTTTTGACTTTTCCTGAGGCTTATGGCTCTTCTCCTCAGGGGGTTCAAGGAGCTTCTGCCAAATGTTTCCATTCTAGATGCAAGCTCTGAGTAGCACTGGCGTGATTCTTCATAGGTATGTATGTCATTCTGTACTCGGACTCGCTTTCAAGGCTGCTGACGAGTACCTTTAGCTTCCTCGTTACTGCAGGCTATCATCTCGAACACGGGATTCGACTTTTCGTCAGAGCTTCGCAGGTCTACTTAGAGCATTTTCTTACGCAGATTTATTTTATCTGAAGCCGTACATCATAACGAGTAAGCAGCTGCTCTTTTATTGCCCCGTTATAATAGCTGACGGATTCTAGTGGAGGGATTAATTTTCCAGTAGACTTCCAACTGGAAATATGCCGAGCCTCATTGTCGAGGACGCGGACTGCTGAATTGCCAGTGGCGTTGAAACATCCCAGAGAAACTTGGAAGTCGCATCGGAGGTGAGGCGCATGGATGAGGCTATGTCACGGTACCATCTGTTTCTACCGTTTCGAGTCATATCAGCATCCTGCCACATTCCCTCCCACTGAACAATCTCCTTCTCGCACATCACTCCTTGGATTATTGAATGACATACATGTACACATATACCGCGATATGGTAGCTGTGCCGTCACCTCTGTGGCTCTCAAAAGCATTAAATATGTCGAAAGCCCGGTTGAATTAGTTTGTTTGCCTTCGCAATCTCTCCAGCTGTCACCTTTGTGTTAACATCATCGGCAGGTCATGCTCCATCTTCAATTTTTTTTACCTCCAGCGATCTCGACACTGGTTGTGGAACAAGTAAAGGGACCATTTGCCGCTTTCTTCAGTGCTAGAAAGCCCAGAACAATGGAATTCGTAAGACAATTTATCTTCTACCTTGTGGCAATAGGTTCACAAAACAGTACAGGTGAAGTGCGAAAAATGATGATAAGGCTACGTAACTCCCTACCCCGCTTATACTTATTCAAAGTCACCAAAATCATCATCAGTGTCCTCCAGAGTGAGATCTACGACCACTTTCTTTGGAGCAGGTGGCACAAGGCAGGTATGACGGGGAAATGCCTCAGAGGTCATGAGCCAATGGCAAAAACAGCACTGTGTAAACATCTTCGAAAAAACGTCATCTGGAACGCCTGGGACCGATGGATCATCCAGTTGCATCAGCAGCCCGAACGTTGTTGGAGGTCGATTCCTCGGTCTCAGATAAGCCAGTGGAACTCCTTCAGTCAAGTCATTCAACAGCAATTGAGAACGCACACATATCACTCACCATCATAAAAGCCAGTACGCTCGTTATTACGCTGTTCCTCTATGTTCAGATCTTGTCAGGAGCTTCAGCTGGCTTTTTCTCATGTTTTCAACAAGTTAACTCACCGAATTGTCGCCCATATCGCTTCACAGGCATTGTCGCAGACATATATATTCTGCCGCTGTCAACTAGAAATTAACTGCTAAGTGAGTAAACATTGTTCCTGCGTCAGTCATGGACCTGACCTGTATAGCCGCATCGATTGCTTGCACAAGCGATGCGATGGGATCCATCTTCCTCCGAATAAAAGGCTGCCTCTGTACGGCCGACTGTCTTCTGATCAAGTACATCACACAGACACGACGGTGCATGGAAATTATGTGTCTCCCGATAAGCAGACAAGTTCTCAGGCTTGATTCGGTGTCCATCTACATCAACAGGCCTAGAAGTGAGTTTCCACTCTTTAGCATGACGAAGTACTAAAAGGTAAGAGGAAGGCAAACTCACCAGAACCATTGACCGAGGTCTTGTGTTATAGAATCATAATGAAGAATGTAAGCCTTCTTGGATTGCGCTCGACGTTCAATTCGCTTCAGGAACTCGCTGACAGTGTCAAAGATACTTGGAGTGTTTGACGAAGACATGCTTGGGAGAATCGAGACTTGAGCGAGAATCTGCTGCCATCCACTGGTCAACCTCACCATATTTATATAGTTTGGAGGGCTGACAAGGTACGTATAAGTTCGTATTTGGCATTGTACAAACGTGGAATGACTCATAGCTTTGCAGCTCTAGTCATTATACGACAATTCCCTGTTTTTCCTATTTTAGAAGAAACGATACGAGTCTTACAATACTGGATAAGAGTCACTCTGACGCTACTCGGCTCATAGGCTGATATAAAAACTCATATTCCATTCACACAAACCCCCGACTCGATTGTGCTTCCAGCTTCCAGTGACCCTGCTTTCCAGCCAATCTAAATCTCAAGCTCTTTACCTCTCTACCATGTCTTCTGACATGGCTACAGATTCGGTGTTAGGCCGCCGTCCTCACGATAACGCACTTCAACTCGGTCCAAGGAAAAAGGCGTTCGGGCTTCGTACTTATCTTCTTCATCCGCAATGCTGACATTAACGCCCAGTACCTTGACAGATCCACTTGTCCATCATGGACGTCATTTTGGCCGCACTATCCATGCCTTGTGTCGTGTGCATACATTGCTGACAAACGGGATCCTGCGTGAAGTGGAATATAATGATCAATCAGAGGAGACATTCTCCCCTCAGTAAGACTAACGGTTTACCTTGCTACTTTCAATCAACCATACAACTGATGCTATATACAGGCAGAATCGCGAGTACCGTATCTATCGACAGCTTCTACAGATGGTTCCCGGGCTTGAAGAACGTGTAATGAGCGGATCTGAAGAAGAGATCATGCATGTGGCGGACCTGGTGAGTAGCTCCACTTCATTGTCAGATTTTTGCCCTTATCCTTAGTATCCTCTAGATCCACAAAGGCTCTTCAAATGCACGGTCTGATGACACGAAGAGTTTGAAAGGAGCTATTCTGGACTGGATCACACCGCGAGGTGGTGCCCTGAGCCCACCACTCGCGCGTAATGTAAAGGTAGACCGCGGATTTCACCATGACAGCACCGGAGCTTTGCTTTGTCCTGTTGACTTGAAATGGTCCGATGAGGAGTAAGTGCTTTTTCGGATCAAATCATACATTATTGGTTGTATAAGGTGATATTTCTAGGACTAAACAAAAGCTTCGAACTGGGGAATTGACGGCGTTAGGCGACTATTGGCCTGCCTTTCTCTTCCATGGATATATCTATGATCCTGAGGACCCTTGGAACGGGTTGTTTCGTAGCTCTCTCTTGGTCACGGTGATATATCAGCTTATCCTGCAGCCTGTGCAGCCTGATCTTATTGTAGCCCCTGGCCCACAACAGGCTTATAAACACATATTTACATCACCTAGTTCTGTTGATAGGGAGCCCAAGGCTACTCGATCCGGCAACGCACGCATACATGGTATGAGCTGTGTTACATTGCCGTCAATTGCATATGTTGCAACTCAGGCATGTCTTCAACTCTCCTTTCCAGTCGTAGTATTAATCATCCATATAGGTTCGCTTTGCACTGTCCTCGTCACCAATATTTTCGAGGAGTGATTTAGCTACCGACTCCGAACGGTTTTATAACTCTATATTGGATTTGTTTGAGGACGTTGATGAGCAGCATGAAGTCAAGGATCTTCTAAACTGGTGGAACAGGTAAGTATGCAACGTATATATCATCAATGGTTGCCATGTGTTGATTGTTCTCTAGGCAGATTTTCCCGGCATACTTGAGCCAGCGCCCAGCAGGAAAGGATACTGTTCATGGAAAAATCAAGGCCAAGCGCGCTGCAATGAAAGCCATAAATCTTAACACGGCCGGGGGCAGACAGTAGCTCTAGCTTTTAGCATAACTACAACGACACAATGTACAATAAGCAATGATTTTAGCACAGTCAGAACTCGTGTTAAGGATCCAAACGAGAGTCAAATGGGGTACCTGAATCCTCATCGAAGCAGCGGTATAACTGGGATGGTTAAGACTCACACCACGTACGGCACAGTTGGGTGCTTTGATCGGTGTCCAACGGTCAGCGGGATTGGTGCCTTTGCAGCGGGCAACAGAACTGTGTCCGTGGGCCGGCACCCAATGAACGATATGACTGGTATGGTTGAGAATAAAGCAATGATCAACAGGATTGGCTGCGTTGGATGTTTGCCTAAGAAGTGGCATGACTGAGATAGTTATGACTCACCCAATGTTTAGCACGATTGTGTACTGTAAGCACTGTCTAAGGAGCATCGTGGTTACCGTGGCTAGGACTAGTGCAATGCTTCGCAGCACTGGGTCTATCGGCCGTCTCCCAAGAGGTAGCATGACTGGAAAATAACACAATGATTAGAGGGTTTGGCTACGTAGAATACATACCAAGAAGTGGCTGGACTGGGATGGTTGAGACTTGCGCTATGTATAGCATGATTGGATCCTTCAATCGCCGCCCAAGAAACAGCAGGTTGGCGGAATTGGTGCTTCTGCAATGGGCAGCGGAACTGGGTCTATGGGCCATATCCCAAGAGGTGGCATGACGGGAAAGGTCAAAAATAAAGCAATGGTCAGCGGGGTTGGCTACGTGGATCTACATCAGGAAGTGTCAGTATTGGGATGGTTGAAACTCACGCACTGCGGCCAATGTCGAGCATAATTGCGTATCGTCTAAGGAGCACCGCAGTTGCCGTGGATAGGACTTGTGTAATGCTCCACAGACTGGGTCGATGGGCCGCACCTCAAGAAGCAGCATGACTAAAGAATAACACAATGATCAGAGGGGTTGGCTACATAGAATATAGGCCAAGAAGTCGCTGGACTGGGATGGTTGAGACTTACGCCATGTGCAGCATGGTTGAATCCATTAATCGCTGCTCAAGAAACAGCATGGTTGGCAGAACTGGGGCTTTTGCAGTGGGCATCGGAACTGGGTCTATGGACCATGTACCAAGAAGCAGCATGACAGGAGAGGTCGAGAATGATGCAACGATCAGCAGAGAATTGAGTGCATTGGTCTGTACCAAGAAGCGACAGGAATGGTTGAAATCCGCGTCATAAGCAGGATTGGACCTATGAGTGATCCCAGAACGATTGACATAGTTGGGATAATTGGCATGCAGGATAACACTGGTTGATGTTCAGTCTGCCAAAGCTTATACTTGTTACGCAGGTTCCGGATCGTAAAAAATCTCCAATCCAGGCAGGGTTGGTCGAAATGCACAAATGAACCGACATTTATAGTGAGTTATACAATGTGGTCAATCAGGAAGGGACTGAGTGGGTTACAAAGTGTATGATCACTGGTGATGGTTGCAAAATCAAGCGTCGAATCAATTCTTGTAGTCACTGCCATCTTGATCAACACAAGTAACGATGTGTCCGGCGTGGTTGGGACTGATCGTTGTCGTTTCACAAGCTATCCCGACATTTACAAGATCATATAATGGGGTCTGGACGAATTGTATATATTTTGATTATTTTATCTCTTTCAAAACATTCTAAGGCAATATAAGCAGATGTCTGAGTATCCTCAAATACGTGATGTTCGACGTGTCCTAGTCCTTGTTCATGTCCCATCTAGTGATGTGAAAAGATGTATCTTATTGTATATTATTGTGATCTGTTCCTTGTATTGTTGACAATCAGTGCGTTGTTTCTATAGTCTTTTATTCTATTCTTCTGATTGAGGCTATATGCAGTGTATATTTCCTGTGTATTCTAGTATATACTTGACGCTTGCCAGCTGCCGAGCTGCCAGTGCCGAATATAGTGATTAATCTCCGACAAGCCAATAAAAGGCGAAGCTCGAGGCTGTGCATGTCAGGACACCCTGGGCCTCTTCCTTACCTTCACCTTCTCGAACGAGCATCGACGCCCAATCCCCAGGTCAGCCCTCCCATACTGAGCAACTTATATCGATACATTCTTCCGGTCGTCGAGGAGACGGTCAGCCACTCACAGAAGCAAATCTGTGGCGTGTGGCGCTAGATTGTTTTGCTCTTGTCCAATTCCTACAACTGTTTTCCTCACTCGCCACACTCTATGTCTGCAGAAGACGGATTAAAGAGAGATACCGACTCCCAGAGAGCTTCCAGTGAATGGAAAGTTCACGAGGAACAAACTCTGCCACCACAAGCAACGGAACGCTGGCGCGCGCTTCAGGCCGATTCCCAGATGCAATGCGACCCACACGAGTTCAAAAGGATCTTCGAAGCAGGCGTATTTGAGGGGCGCCGTCGCCAACACATTGCCGATCAATTGGCCGGCCTGCAACAGGGATGCCAATGCGGCAAAGTGCTTCAGCGACTTTTGCAGCTGTCAGCCGAACAAGAATCACTGCATAGTCTAGTCCACGAGGTACTGGCGAGGGTACAGAAGTTTGCTTCGCAAGACCAAGAGCTCGCTGAGCAGCTCCACGCTATGCCAGGTCACGAAATAGAAGACAAAGTTGGAGGACCTCCTCCCATTCGACCGTCTCCAGGGGAAACCCAGCGAGAAGTTGCGCGAACCCCGATGGGTAACTTCACGTGGGCTAAACATTCAAGAACATACCTCCCTACGACCGCATCACACAGCTCAGTGTACAAGTCACCGACCCGAGTAACTCTATCTGGTTCTGCCACAGCAGCAGTCCATGACGCCTGTGGTACTACCGAATGCCCTACAGCCACCCTGACGTTCAGCGGCTTGCACGACTCGATGCTTGAAACCGCCAATGCTAGCGCTCACCCCGGCAACAAGGACTCTGAAACCAAATTAAACGCGCTGTGGAAAGAGGCGCAGGCTGTGCCGCTCGGTGACCGGACGAATGTTCACAGGGATCTCCTGATGGAGAGGAATCCACTCGAAGATTTGTGCCCAATCCTGAGCTGAGGGCTTACGGCGATGCTTTTGCAACACAAACGACTCGGAGTGACAGCAGTGAGGGTCTCAGGGCGCTGGCGCAGCGGCAGCCAATCGGAGCCTTTGAGGCCACGCCGCGTCTTTCTAGGTGGTCGAGTTCGTATGGGCGTCGAAACGTTCGTGATGATGATAGGTCTGCATGAACAGGCCAGTGTTGTACAAGTCGGCTCGACTGTGGGTCGGTGCAGTCGAGTCGAGACAGTCGCGTCAGCGCAGCCGACTAGTC
>JABCKH010000037.1:0-61265 GCA_018851285.1 Lyophyllum semitale | reverse complement strand
TTTTAAAGATCAGCCGAACACCCTGGTCACAAACCGGGTCACAGGTGCTGGACACGTGGTGCCGAAATGGCGGTGTATGCTCCAGGATATTTCTCAGCAGGCACCGTTATTGAAGGGCTTGTCTTTTGCGCTGGAACGCCCATTGAACTTCCTTCCCTTCGATTTATCTCGCGCTCTCGACAACGGCCCCAAATTGTGTGAAGATTCCCAAGAGCCCATGGTTCTCACCTCCCTGAACCAAATATACGTCCAACATCATATCGAGCTTGACGAAGACCAGAACATATGGATTAAAAACGCTCGAAAGGTTATGCTGAAGAACCTTTCAAAGGTAATTGAAAAGGACAAGCGAGTGAGGGTCGTAGGGTTGAAACAGCCTTATACCTACGGCAATGCGCAAGTCCAGTGGTTACAGGACTGGGGTTCTCGATGTTGAGTAGTTGGTGACAAGCTGTGTGATTCATCATATATGAGGTTCGTACTAATCGGTATTATCTAGTCTTCCTTGGTCCAGGCTTCGTTGACGTTGCTTTTAGAAGCTCCTGGAGTCCTGCACCGATCATCCCACTGAACCCCCCGCTAAGGATCTTCGCTGCATTCACGCTTGCTGCTAAACCTTCCACTCCTTTGGCAGCCATATTCCATCTCATGGCACTCCTGCCTATTGTGTGATCCCGTGCACCGGCCGTCATCATAAGTGCCGCTTTCACCGAATCTAACTCATTCAGAATCTCCACCCCAACGGTTCTCGCCCAGACTACTGGCTCGAATGTCGTCGTGTAGAGCTTGTGGAGTTTATCTATTACCCCCATGAGTGTGTGGTTTTCGAGATACCTTTCTTGTGCATAGGGTAGGAGGGCCGTGTAGGAGCCTTAGGTCACGGGTAATGATTTATTAGAAATTGGGGACGTAACAGAGTGAATGATGGACCTACCAACGTCACCGCCGTCTTCTAGCGCGTTTTCTATGCATCTTGTAAGGCACTCCACGTCAGCAAGGCCCATATTCAAACCTTGCCCTGCAAGTGGGTGGACGGTGTGGGCGGCGTCCCCAACGAGGACAGTCCGGTTACCTCGACCTTCGCCGATGTAGGATTCGGTATGATTAAATCGAAGAGGGAAGGTGGCGACCGTCCCAGGCTGTAGTGAGGCTACGAGAGGAGGTACATATTCAGAATCTGCTGCAGGCACGCCCACATCTTCGATGGCTTTAACAGTTGCAGAAGCATATGCTGAGTTCGGGTCAATGGCGTGCGATTGTTCGCGCCACAGGATCTCCTGTTGAATTTGAGAATGTGTCAGAGGCGTCCCGTTCGAATGGGCCTCGATGATGCGGTTGTAGAGGTAGCGTAAAGATAGTTCGGGGAGGCGAAACGCAGCGTTAATCATGCTCGCAAGCACTGCTGGTTCGGATGCGGTAAGAGCGGACGCAATATGAGGCCTTGTAGACCAGACAAGGGAAGAAACCGTGGGGGAAAGAGGAAGGAAGGCAATGGGACCCGTTGGCAGGAATCTTTGATATGCAGTAGTATTGGGACTTTGGAAAGCGCCGCGGGCGGGATGGATCATGGTCGCGACGATCCCTTGCGTATCGTAAGACCAGCCAAAGGAAGGTATTTGAGCATAGGAGCGGACTGGGGAGTTGAATCCATCGGCGCCCACGAGCAACCGTGCCCTTAGAACCTGTCCGTTGTCCAAATGAACCAAGGGCCAGCCTCCTCGTTCTTCGGTATCACGAATAATGGATTTAACCTTCGTTTTCTCTATTAGCTGAACATCTGTAAACTGGTCAAGGTGCCGCAGCAGCCCGCGTTGGAGGTTCAGATTTTCGGTCAAGCGAGCCATCCCCTCTTGCGGGGTCTCCAGACCAATTTCGGACGCGGAGAATGTAGCCCGCGCATCCGACACGCCGTCCCAGACCTAATAGTATTTAGAAAGGAAATTAAAAAAACAAGTCGACCTGAGTGTCTTACATACCTGCATTTCCTCTATTGGAGCAGTCCGATGTGCGTCGACATAACTCCAGGCACCAGTAGCTAACCATAATGCTGAATATTACTAATAGGTTCTTGGGCTCAGAACACACCTTTAAGAAACGACTGCGAGGCATTGGTAAGGGAACTGACTCTATTCGAGTATGTTCCTGGTGGTGACGACCATTGCCTGACTTTCGACAGGTCCCCACCTTCGACCAAAGTGATGCGCAAATTCTGGCGGGATTTACGCGACGAGCCTTTACAGAGAATTATGAGTGACAATGGCTAAACTAAAGAAAAGGATCATACCAAGCGCGCTCGCGAGAGTGAGCCCAGCTGGGCCACCTCCAACTATTACGACGTCGCATTCTTCATGTGATTCATGGTGTGCTGTTGAGAATGGTCTCGTGCAAGAACCTGTTGTAAGTCTGTGAAGCCTTTCCAGGGTCAAACGGCAAGATCTTGAGGTGCCCAATATCGGAGCTAGCGCCATTGTCGCGGTCGCGGAGAATTGGGTATGGATGCACGTGCCGCGGACGGAATCCAAGCGACACAACAACAATTATGCTCGATCGTTACTTCGATCACATCCGCCGCAGCGACGGCACAGTTCGCTGGGGCGCAAGCTCTCTCTTAAACTTGAATCGCCATGGCCGCTGCACCAGTTTCAGCCGCTCAAGCGATTGGCGAATACCTGCAATCTCCCGACGACCTCGCCAAAATTGCCGCGTACAAGAAGAAACTGGAGAAGGAGAAGGCCTCGATTGATGCGAGGCTTAAGAATGGAGTCAAGGAGCAGCTTCATGCTACACGGGATGGGCTGCGAAGATTGTTAAACACCCGCGACAATGTCCAGGCTATCAAGGAGGAAATGGCGACCATGGACAGGCAGTGTATAGATCCTCAAAATACGGTGTCGACATTTGACCAGATCAGTCGAGCGAGTTATTCCATATCTGCTAGTATTCTTGTATCTCATCCACATTCTTCAGGTGTCTATGGTCCACCGCAATTTCCAGTCCACCGAAGAAATGGTTAACAACTTGCTTGAAATGGCTGCAAAGCTTGACATCATCGAGAGATTACTTGCGGCAGACAGCGCAGACATCTTGGGTCCTGCCCCGAATCTCCTCGCCATTCACTACCAGCTTAACCAACTCGAAGCTTTCCGGAATGACACCATGCATCAAGCCAAGAAGGCGTCACCCAGTTCTCGTTCTACACTGCAACGCTGGTTTGAGCGTCTGAACCAAATGATAGCGGCTTTTGACGGCTATATCTTGCAATTGGCTCGTAATATCGTAAACATCGTTAGGGCAGGCTACCCAGATGTTGTGGTTCGGTTGATTAAGATTGCCGAAATTGAGGGCAAGGAGGACGAGAAGGTGCGTCCTCACAACAAAGAAGCGAGCAAATGATCTCATTTGACATTCCTTCCAGGCTATTGTGATTCGCCTTGTTAAGAAGGCAGCGAAATGGAGCGCCGCGTCGAAATTCAAGTCTATGCAAGCCAACGCCCGTGTCATCAAACATTATCGTTCTAAAATCATCAAAGCAATCACGGATTCTATCAAGGAGAAATTCCAAGAGGCGTATAAGCGCGACGAACAGGATCCCGCCTCTTTCCTCTCCAGTCTCACATGGATTTATCAAGACATCATTCGAATCGAGGAGGATGTTGTGCCTTGCTTCCCCCAAGAATACGAGATCTATTCTCTCTATATCCGCGAATACCACAAAGCTCTAAACGCGACAATCAAGACCCTAGCAGCTTCCTCTCCCGAAGCCAGCGCTCTTCTTACTCTCTTTGAGTGGCTAAAAGAGTACAAGCAGAACATGAAGGAGCTCAATGTCCCGGCCGACCTGTTCGAGCCACCGCTGTTGGACGGCAAAGAACAGTCCCTCATCGAAGACTACCTACAGCTCATTGTCAAGAAACTCGACGAATGGTCCGCAAATCTGATGAAAACGGAGATCGCTGAGTTCACGAAGCGCGAGGAACCGCCAGAAGTGGATAGCGATGGTCTATACGGCATGCAGGGCGCCGTCATCCTCTTCCAGATGGTCAACCAGCAAGTTGACTTGGCCACGGAGAGTGGACAAGGCGCTATATTGGCCCGGGTCGTTAGCGAGACGAATCGTGTCATGAAAGGTATACAAGAGCAGTGGGTTAAAACTATCGACGGCGAATTCAAGAAGCAGATGGAGAAGCCCGACGAGGTGGAGGGTGGCCTAGTGGAGTATTGCATTGCCCTCGCGAACGACCAAATCAAGTCCGCCGACTACGCCGAGGCGCTCCTCGGGCGCCTCGAGCAGCTCGTTTCAGAAAAGTACCGTGTTACAATCAACGAACGTCTGAATGACGCGATCGACGGGTACTTGGACGTGGCGAAAAAATGCACACAGACGCTCATCGATATGATCCTGAACGATTTGAAGCCTGCGACGAAGGGCCTGTTCCAGCAAGTGTGGTACGACGGCATCATGGTTCAGATCGTGGAGACTATGCGCGACTACATGACGGATTATCAGAGCTATCTCAATGCCTCGCTCCTGGAGCTCCTCGTTGAGGACCTTCTCGACGCCTTCCTCGTCTTCTACCTCAACGCGCTCGCCAATTCGCCGAAGCTCAGAATGCCTGCTGCCACTGAGCGGATACGAGAAGACGTTGGGCTCGCATTCTCCTTCTTTAGCACACTAAAGCCCGCCAAGGAGGTCGAACAGTCCTTCGAGGTCCTAGAGATGATTTTGGCGCTCTTGGAAGCGTCAAAGGACATGGTCTTCCTGTCCTTCTGGGCATTTGCGAGGGTCCATGGGCCCAACATTAACTTTGTTGAAGGGATCATGAAAGCGAGAGGCGATTTTGATCGATCGGCGGTCAGTGAGGTTATGGAGAGTGTCAAGCGAAAAGTCAAGGACGAGGGACTGACAGATCGTGAGTTGGGAGCTGAATCTCTTGGAGACTTATCACTGATGTTGGCTTGTAGCCTCGGAACCTACGATAATGAAGAAAATCAACATTCAAAACTCGTTTTCCCGATTCTTGCGAACAGCATAGGCTTCTTCCATTCATCATGATGGTATTCCGCATCGGCGCTCACATCTGTACTGATATATACACGGACTTCATATCTCTATATTACAACATAATATACATTCTCGTCTACAGCTCGTTCATTCTGTCTTTGCCTTATCAACGGCGGAGCTTTGGGTGGATCTATCTGGTAGCGCCGCGGCTACTTCGTCAATCTTCTTGAACTGCCATGGGAAGCGGGAAGGATAGAGGAAGGGGCGTAAATCGAATCCTGACAAGAAGGTCAGCGTCAGTGTTTTCACAATGCTCTGCATCTTACTGTTGTCGTCAGGACTGTAGGATTCCTGTATACAGGGAAATTAGGCGTTATGGTGCATGTCCTAGACAAGAAACGTACCGCGTGATACGATGGGGTCAACGTCGTCATCTTGTGCCGATTTCTAGCATACTCGAAAAAGAAAAGCTTGACTTTGGCGGCAATCTTACAAGTTTCGGCGTTAGCGCAGAGTAAGAACACAAGGGAAACATGAGGGCAGGAACCTGAATCGGCGAAAGAATTGCACCCCACTCGTGGATCAACTTGGTGAACGTGCTGTATGGCCCACATTTCTCAACCTTGCGCAGTCTTCCAAGCACAGACAACTCGTCGTAAGTCATACCCATGTCAGCCTGAAGATGAATGAGATGCTAGCAGAAGTGGAGTCGAGATATTGACGAACTTCATCAGACTGCACGTAGGTTGCTGTGATAGGTTCGAGCTCAGCTGTTGGAACCGCAGTCAAGAAGCTGGGAGGAAGGTCTGATATCAGTTAGCATGAGATATAGAATAAAACTCACCTTTCAAGGACCGGCATGTCGAAGGAATGCTGGGCATACGCAATGAATTTCTTCAGATCTGTTTTGCTAATGCCGCCGATTGGGTTGATGTCGGCTGTGAAGATGGGTCTATTAGGGACGATGGGCAACGTATGTCTTGACATACCAGAAGAACAGTCATATTTGGTCAGATATCCACGAAGGCTGTCGTCAGGGAGCGGTCAATGCATTACCTCATCGCAAGAGTTTGTTGGCTACCTCTCATCCACGTTAGCGCTCCCAAGGACGAGTAGCCCGCCCGATTTCCCGCGTACCCAAGGCAGGAGCTGTGCAAACATGTATGCAAGCACCATCCGAAGTCTGGCCTAAGAAGACGAGGAACGTTAGTACTAACAGAGTAATTGCAGTTTTGTATGTCGACCGACTTGAATATTCTGAAGGGCAAGATTCTCTGCGTTGGAGCCTCCCTGACTCCTGAACTGTGGTCGGACTCCTGTTACAAAGCCAAATAGATTTCTGACAGCAGTGACCACAGAATCCATATTCAGGTCGACATGGTAACTGTACATCACGCAGTTTAGCTCCTTCTTCCAGGCCATATGCATGGCTGCACGTACCTTCCAATTGCTTCAGAGAGCTGCTTTGCGCGTTTCCGGGTCTCTACGCTCGAGTTTTCCGTACCCATGTAACATGTATGGAATATTCTGTTAGCAAATTCACGAGGGTCTGAAGGGATGTAGGTGGAGTCCCCCGCCTCGCCAGTTATGCGTCTAGCGTCCGCGATTACAACCATATCTGGCATTCGCCTATCAGAGACAGTATTCCAGGATAGCAAAGAACTCAACACGAACCTCCGCGCCTGGCAGCTTCCGATACGAGCCTACACATAGAAAACACGATAACGGCCGTAGCACAGCTGTCGATTCCTCCACTAAGAGGGATAAAGTATCCTTGTGTGCGCGACCGTCTAAGGTAATCCCAAAGCCAGCACGCTGGTCCCAAGCTACTGCTTGTTAGATTCAGGGTCCCTTGCAAGTCTCGAAAGAACGTACGCAATTTCTTCCTCCGGTGAATGGAATCTAACGTCTATGACTTTGTTCCCGATGAGGCCGACCGAATCTTCTTCCTCGACTTCTTCGAACTTTCCGCGAGTAAGCGCAAAATCAACCTCGATCCTATGATACCTCTCTGTAGAAGCGGCTTGCATGCTCCTGCTGCTCGTTGCGCGGTGCGCCCGGACATCCTCGATGTCGACCGTTGCGGTGATAACTTCTACGTCATTCAACGAGAATTGCGAACCCTGCGCGACAATTCGCCCATTCACTGCAATCATTGCGCACCCGTCGTAATAGAGGCGATCACCGTCACAGCCTTGTTGGTTCGCGTATAGATATATTCCGCCCAACTGTTCAAACCGATCGTTTGTTGCCTTGAGACTGTGAATGACAGAAATATGTCCTCACCTTGAGCGTGGCTTCCTTGATCAGCTCTACTCGTCTATACAGTTTGCGAAGTTCATGGTGACTTCCACTAGAATTGGTGAATATTTCGACGCCATCGAGCCCCATAAGGATGTGAGGGCTTTAGAAGTATAAGGGAATTTCTACATGGGGAGTTTCAATTCAGCGTACCTTGCGGGCGTGAATAGCTCTTCGCACAACTCCACACCGAAACATGTGTCCAGGGTGCTTACGACTGCGTCTCCGAATGGGACTTTCGCCTAACCCGATAAATAAGAGAGGGAGAATTGAAAGGCAATGAAGCCAAACCTGTTTGGTAACGGCTTGTATGATTCTTGGGAGATAGTGATCTTCCCATTGCCTATGTTTCGCCCAGGGAGTAAAAAAGCGGAGCTCGCGATAATTTCCGTCGTTCGCCAACCACATTTTTGGGCGAATGAGCAATATTTTACGATCGTGGATGATAACTCGGCAATTGTATATGACGTTTTTGTGAACAACAGGCCTGCAGAAACCTCAGTCATGATTTATCAGGATGACGTAGCTGACGACATACATGCCGATGTCGCAGACGATACCCATTGTTTCCTCCGATGAGAGAATCTTTGCCAGGACCTCCCAAGAATGAAGAACAGTATCGCCTGCCTAAAATAAGAGTACGCCCTTCTAGATTGTGGATAAGGTACCTTCTAAGAAATGATCCAGACATCCGTAGCCTCTGAGATATAAGATATGAAGTATAGGAAGTCGCATTTGTTCGAGGAACGCACGGGATCTCTAACTCTGGTCCAACTCGGAGCGTGGCTCCTCGCTCCTTTGCGATCGCGATACTTGCTAGAATTCGTTCAAGATTGCCCTAGGAGAAAGTCACTCAACACAGTCACACCGATTTGAACGCAGGCTGACTTGAAAATCCAATGCCCATTGGTTCAACGAACTGAGATAATGAATCAAAGATAAGCCTGCACTTGAGGTAAATGGCACATGCTATACCATCTGTGAAGATATCGAGTCAATTTAAGGTCGATGCTTGGGATAATTCAGTCTTACGTTGCCAAAGTTATCAAATGTCCCATCGCAAGTGTGTTCAACACGAAAGAGGAGTCGATGGGCAGACTCAGAGTTTCAGTTTGCAACGAACATCCAGATAAGATAACATCATGATATTACATAAGTAACCTACGTATGCCAAGCACTGTCGCTGTACGGTAATTTGGATTGAACGGATGACTATGAGGTTAGGGAGATTGAGTACCGAGTGTGGAGTGCTATGTGCTTCTATTTAGTGATATCTAACGAGAACGATTATGAAAACAAATGCATGACGTGTACTGCGTTGACGAGAGTTCGTGAAGGGGGGAGGGAGAATGCAGCATCTTTACGTGGCGTACGAGGGAGGACCTGTAAAAAAGTCAGTTACGTGCACATACGACGGTGCGACGAAACCAACATACCAGTAGGCGTGGATTGCAGCACATTTATAAGAGATACCCTGTCCTCCTCTGAGAGCTGGTCTGCTATGCGAATGAACCCGTCCATCGTTGCTTTTCGATCTTCCTTCGTCAACTCGATCAAGCGGCGCATGAGATGATCGGTTTTGAGCTGAACGACGGTTTGAGAGAGATCAAGCTTCTCAAGGGTCTCCGCGACCTCTCGGTAGTCGGTGCCTGGTTCAAGTGACGCCAAGGAGTTCAATAACCCAACGCGATAATCGAGTGAGGAGTCAGGCGAGGCTTCGGCGATGTCTGCCAAGGCAGCAGATCTTGCGACGCGTGCCCGTACAGCCCAATAGAAGTGTCTACGGGCATTTTTCCAGACCGCGGGTTTCGCACAACCCTTGGCTTCCATGCGGCCGGTACGACTATACGAAAGCAATTAATAGGCGAAAGAGAAGGAGGGATGCAAGACAGGATGCTTACTCGTGAAGATCTGCGTACAGAAGCGCAATTTGCTTGTACGTCGGTTGCAAGAGAGTCTCCCGTTTCGTCAGCTCTGCGGCTGCCGCAGCCATCTCCTCGGCACTCTTCGATGAGTCCTTGCTATCGCGTTTGAGAGCGGCGTAGGTGGAGTCGAGACGTTCCATGAGTCCTAGAATCTTGTCACGACGCATCTTGATCTCGACGATGCCCTCAGGCTCAAGGACACCTGCACGAGCGTCTACATCGGCGTACATCTCCATCTGTTCCAAGTTGATGGAAGGATCGAGAACAACCCATGCACCTCCCCGAAGTTCTCCGTTAGGAACAATATACACGAAGACGGGTTGCTTGTAGCTTGAGAGACCGTCGACGATCTTCGATCCCTGCTTGAGGACCTCATCGTACATGTCCTGCTGACCACCAGAGAAACCACGCCAGTTAGCAAAGATGATCAAAGGCAAGCCTTCGCGGTTGAAATCGAAAATGGCTTGGGCAGTTTTATAGGCGGAGTTAGGGTACCAAACTTGACCTGCCTCCATGATGCGCTGTTCAAAGGAGGCGGGATTGGCAGGGTCAGCTGGCACGATACGCTCGATGGTGCGAGTTTCGACGGCGATGACACCCATAGGAATGCCTCCAAGGCGAGCTCGTCCAACTACTACAGTTTGTGCCCACCCACTGAGCGTCTCCTGGTACGATCCTTTGTCAAAGAAACCACTGAGCCATTCTGAAGACTGCTCATCCACCTTGCCCTCGATGAACCATCTGGGATCGTAGGCACCTTTGGGAGGCGTGTAATCGATGTCGCGATCCCAGGTGTCTGCTGTCTCTCGGACAGGCAGGGGGCCGTTCTTGAATTCTGGCACATAGGACAGCCACTCCAAAATCTGTGTCGCGCCTTGCAAATCGCTGCTCGCAGTTAGATGAGAGACACCGTTCTTGAACATGATTTGAGTGCCACCGAGTTGCAAGTTGGAGGTGTAAACTTCGCGCCCCAGAACCTTGTTCAGAGCCGATGCGCCAGTGAGAATGATTGGTTGTCCCTCAACCTGCACAGCTCTCTCTCCGAGACGGACAAGGTAGGCTCCAATACCGACTGACCGAGCGGTGACGAGGGTGATGGTGAAGATGTCATCGTACGCTCGAGAAGTCTCGCCAGCGATGAGGCCGGATCCCTTGAGAGATTCGACGCCGAGACCTTCTTGAAGACCGATAATATCTGTGATCTTGTAACGACGCTCCCCGTTTTCCTGGATCTCAACGGTGCGCACAGCATCCCGACCCTTCTCTTGGAGTGTGAGGAAGTTTTCAGGTGTAAGGTAGAGATAGTTGATGCCCTTCTCTGGATGTGCGTCATTATTCCAGGCGGCGGAGAACAGAGGCAGCGTTTCTTCGGCGATTCCAAGGCGGGCACCGGAGTTGGCGGAGAGATAAATACGGGGAAGACCATGCCCACGGGCGTACTGGGTGACGAGATAGAAGAATTGATCTTCAACGGGGCCGAAGGAGCCGATCTTGTAAGTGATATCGTTCGCAATCACAACGACTTTGCGACCAAGAGGGAATTCGGGAGTTCTGAGGTTGAACACCCAGGCAACCATACCAAAGGTGTTGTTGCCGGGTGCTCGATCTACTTCTGCGAGGTGATCATGCTCATCCAAAACAAGCTCTTTTGATTCCAAGAATGTTTTCGGCAAAACTAGAGCAGGATCCGTGGTGCGAGCCTTGACCCAAACATTGTGCAAGGCTTTGGAAAAGAGGTCGGGGAAATCGTAGACGTATGTGGTACCAATGAGATGGGCTTGGTAACGTTTCGGTTGCAGGGATTCCTTGGTGGGGTAGGCCTGGTGGACGGGCTGGAGATGCAGGGGGCCCTTGTCGCCGATCGACTTGAGGATAGTCGTTCCTTTATCGGTCGTGATTTCTTGGTAGCCGTGGTAGTTCACGATAAAACCAGACACATTCTCTATTATGCACCGAATCGGGGTCACATTGCCCTCGTTATCTTCCAGAGCGATCCTGATCTCTGAACCAGTTACGTGGAGTCGCCAAAGTCGTTTGCCATGGCGCTCGATGAATCCAGATATGGCTGCTAGAACGTCCTCATAACCTACTGCAAGGTTGTAGACGAAGTTCATGAAGATGTGGTTGCAATCGGCGTTGCGGTATTCCGCGCTGACAACCTCCAGCGCATCCAACACACTCGTGACCAGACGATCTGTCTCGGATATGAGGTATTCTGCAGTGCTCATAGTACCCCTCAGGCGACCAGGGCGCACGAGGGCCCGAATGAAGAACCGGCTGTCGAGTTGATTTTCCCTCGCTACAGCATGATAAATGTGGATCTGCTTCGCCTCCACGAAGCAAGGTTTCAAGTTATAGTTCGAAAGCCGGCTGAGCTCAAGCTGGAAGGCCAGAGCTGGTTCAATGTTACGAATGGCCTTCTCTTCGCCCCAAGTCCCCTCGAAGTCGCGAAGGGTATAATAGACTGGGTATTGGCCGCGGCGGCAAATGAGAACGGAAACTCGGCGCACTCCACGACGAATCAGGACGTCCTTGTGATCGTTTACGAACTGGGTAACGGTGGTGGTCCAAGCACTCTCAGACATGTCGTCCTCTTCTCGGAAGATGCGAAGAGCGACGTTGATGACATTCGGAGGTTGGCTTCCTGCGCCATACCGTTGGCAGAATTCGACATGATCGAAAGCAGGCAGCATCGAAGCCACCCTCTCGAAACCATGAGACAGAGCGGCAAGACTTGAGAAAGAGGCGATTGCGCCCGTTCGTACAGGCTGCGACTGGCTGCGGTTGATCATATATGTCAGGTCGCTGACAGAGCCTGACCGATGATTCTCTCTGAAAAAAATGAGGATCTTTTTACGAGCTTGAAAAAATTGGAGGATACATACCCGAAGGAGATGCGAGGGGTGGAAGGTGGTGAATGAGATTGTCCGAGGTTGAAACGCCATGTGACTATGTTCGGAACCTCGCCGTCATCCGGGGAATCGCCTTCCTCGTAATCGATGGAAAGTAAGGTATAGGCCCTGTAGGCGCGGCGGATATAAACCTCGAAGGCAGCTGGATATAAGTTAGAACAACGAAAAGCGATTATGACGAGATGAACCGCACCGAGAGTGACCATGGGATCTTCATGGTTGAAAAAAGCGGGAAGAACATCGTATACAGTATACCGAGAGTCACTCAGTTCCTTCAGCACCTCAGCAGAAGGCGTCCTATCGCGAGAATTTAACAAAATGGATGTTGACAGACTTGATAACGCATACCTGGGCCCTTGTCCCTGTTCGCCGTAGTAGTTATTCGTCACCGAGTTCTTAAGGACGGATTCCATTTGGACCAAGCGCTCTTCGTATGAAGGCATCTGACCCAAAATGAGCACTTCGCGTGCCTTCAGCGTGACCGATGTAGATGATCTAAATTGTTGTCAGAGACGAACCATAGCGCGATAACATTGGACGCTCACTTCGCTTCGAGGGCGGCCAAGCCTTGCAATGCCTGGTATAGACGGCCTTCGGCGTGGGATACATTGAGGCTACTAAGTTTGACGTAGTCAAGGACCGCCAGGACCAGTTTGGCTTTACTCTGTGCCTTGATGTGGCTCAAGACGAGGCTCACGACCTTGTCAAGGTCTTCTTTGTGCTGTTCACGAAGAGCCAGGACACGAGCTTCGATACTGCCACCAAACAGCTTCTCTGTGGTCTCGTAACGTTCCAAGAGAGATGCGATGACCACGGTCTCATGTCCCTTCAGACCAGTATGATACCTATCCAATACATCAAAGAGCGCGCCAAGCGACATCCGGAGCATAGTGCGATCCTGAGGAAGGACATTGTCCTCTATATAGTGCTCGACGACCTTCTTGATCCGGACGGCGGGGAACTCGTGGTTATCGCCCTTGGCCTTCGCAGCGTCTATCGCGTGTCTGACACCCTCCTCGAGCTTGATGGGCATGCGACCAGAGAGGGACGAAAGGATGTCATTGACTTCGAAGTACGGAAGTTCGGGCTCGTGGAGAACGTCGATGAGGTCCTTTAGCGTTGACGCCATAATAGCCTGGTTGTCGAAGCCATCCAAAATGTCATTGAGGATGGTCATGCATCGAATATATCTCTGTTGAGGTTTGTTGCCAATGACACCTGGCCCACCCATTGCAGGGAGTTGGCCTTCGAAGGGCTTTGCGTGTTTAACGCGGGCTGGGTCGTCAAGCGTCAAAATGCCAAGGATGTCGCCGGGCTCCAGAGAAACTCCGGGTTGTTTGATCAGTTGGACGACACCATCCTCAGATGCGACCAATGGCATGTACATTTTCATGACCTGGTGAATTTCGTATTAGAATTATGAAAAACAGATCATGCCAAGACTGACCTCGATTTCCGCGTATTGCTCCCCAGCGTTTATGTGATCTCCACTGTCGACAAAGAAACGGATTAATTTGCCGGGACTGGGACTCCTCAGCTGCGTGGGGTCGTTCTCCTGTTCGATCAGGCAGGTTTTCGCGTCAACCATCAACCTGAGGGCGCCAACCTCCTCCCGCCAATAAATCGAATGACTTTTCCCGTCCAGCAATACCAACAGGCCACCATCAGCAAGAGGGCGAGCACCAACCATGGTTCGTCCTCCGTTAAGGTAAAGAGTCCAAACAGTTGCAGACGAGCGGGCAGCCGTGAAGGAGTATCGGACATTCTCATAAATGAAATCGATTCCAAAGACGGTCTTCAGAACATCCCGGGCGGGAACTTGGCCCTTATCGAGAACACGCTTGTACTCGGTCCAGCAAGCTTCCGAGGCAAGGTATGCCTTAGTTACAGCACCGCAAATAACGGCAAGGGTTGCATCCGGGCGTTCCGCGGTCAGTTTGTTACTGATCAAAGAGTCCAACCATCCTGTTGTGATAGTATTCTCTTTGAAGGCCTCCAGTTCGAGCAGCTTGATGAGATATTCGACGGTCGTTCTGAAGTCGCCACGAATGCTCAGTTCCTTGAGCGCGACGATCATGTTCTTTCGACTCTCGCTGCGGTCCTCTCCATAGGCGAAGATGTGACCGAATTGTGAATCAGCAAACTCGTGTAGTCCACCAGCAGTGGTGACGGAGAAGTAGCCCCAAACATTGGTGCTGGAGCGGAAGTTGAGCTCTTGGATGGATCCAGAAGACGGTTTGAAGCCTGCGTCTGGATTCTCTGCGGTGATACGGACCGCAACAACGTGTCCCTTGGGCCTGGGCTTGCGCTGGAGCTGATTGGCATCAGGTTTGGTCATGTCGAAGTCGATCTCCGAAGAGCCATTAGGTGCGACACCATACAGTTGACGAATATCTCGGATACGGTGCAAAGGTATACCCATGGCAATCTGAAGCTGAGCGGCTGGAAGATTGACGCCTGAAACCATCTCAGTCGTGGGGTGCTCGACTTGAAGTCGAGGATTGAGTTCCAGGAAATAGAAATAGTCTTCGGCATGGCTGTAGAGGTCTTTCGAAAGGAGTTAATATAGGCGTAATACCCAACGTGTCGAAAGAAAGGCGCATACATTCTACGGTTCCAGCACTGACGTATCCTACAAGTTTGGACAGGCGAACAGCTGCTCTCTCCATCCGCTCGAAAGTGTCTTCGTTTGCGATAGTCACTGGAGCCTCTTCGATAATCTTCTGGTGACGACGTTGCACGGAACAATCGCGTCCAAACAATGAAATCGCGTTGCCATATTGATCGGCAAGGAGTTGGACTTCCAAATGACGCGCTTGTCCAGCAAGCTTCATGACGAAGATCGGAGACCCTAGAATGCGAATGAATAACAAACACGAATGGGACGCGTTAGAGAAACCCCACCTGGAATTTCTCCGGCTACCGCGTGATACGCGTTCTTAAACGCGCCCGGGACCTCCACCTTTCGAATACCCTTTCCACCTCCTCCCTCACTCGCTTTGATCATGACGGGCCAACCTATTTGCTCCGCTCGCTTCAGCCCCTCCTCGACGCTCTTCACGCAGGCATCCGCGTAAGCCTTTTCAGGCACTGTAACATAACCAGCTTCTGAGAGCACGGTATCAGTAATTCCGCTTCCCGACCAAGGCATCGTTGGCACGTCGGCACTTTGTGCAACAATCGTGCTGGATATCTTGTCGCCTAAACTCCTCATAGCGCTTCCTGGAGGTCCAATGAACACGATCTTGTTCTTGCTCGCCGCTAGGCTCTCGGGTAGACGTGGATTTTCGGACGCGTGTCCCCAGCCTGCCCACACTGCATGCACACCAGCGCGTTCTGCGACGTCCACAATGAGATCGACGTTCGCGTAGTTATTGTTATTTGAGCCTCCAGGCACTTCGATGTATCGATCGGCCATCCTGATATACTCCGCATTGACTTTTAGGTCCTCGGGAGTCGCCATTACAGTGAATTCAACTTCGCGTTCGCGACCGAATGTCTCGTAACTCCATTGTCGGATGGATCGGATTTCCTTGACCGCAGCGATACCTATGCCATAGATTTTAGCGACATGCAAGACAGAGCACTTCATCACACACCATTGTTCGCGATGAGAACCTAAGCTAGAAGCATCAGTTGAACCGACTGGCATACGAGGTGCAACATACTGACCTTTGTAATTACAGTATGGCCGCCATTTTTCTTCACAAAATCAGTTACACTCCCAGCTGGAGCATTTTCCAAAGAGTTCCCGCCTATGAGCGCATACGTCAACACATGGAGTCGCAATGAGGTCTCTGGAACGCGTACCGATATATTGCTGGACTCGAGAATGATCGTACTCCGACATAACAGTAAGGAGCGGACACCCAGCGAATGCGACGTTAGGTTCCGGGTATTTGGATATTAGCAAGGAAAGAAAAAAAGGGAGACCAGGGCAGCCGTTTTATATAAACCGTCGCTCTCTGGGGTCAAACTTATGATCGGCCCCAAAATTCGTGACGCCTTACGTCAGCCAGGGTCTCGATCAAATGTCGAGAGGTCCCATACAAGTACCTATGTAGTTGTTCCAGTTACCGCGCCAGTATAATACACTCCTCCTCCTAGAGCTATCGGACAACTAGAAGGAGGGAGGGAATGTTCATCTCACAAGACACAGCCGTCGCCGTCGACCGAGAGCTTCAAGCAACCTCTCCTCAGGGCAGAAGGAGACAGGTACTACTTACCCGTGGTCGTACATGTTAGATTCGGTCCGTTATCCTCAATCAAAGTTGGGGCAGATGTTCGAGTAATGTATTATAAACATGATAATATTCATCGTGATACAAGGGTTCTTCCGCTATACAAAAGCATGAGATCAGCCAACTAGTAAAGCATCGTACTAAACGGCCTACATACCTCACTGTTTTCCTTTCTGTTGTAGCCACCTCCGTCTTGGCCCTGTTTAGAACCTTCTGGAACTCAGCCACGCGATGCCTCATTCTTGAATGCATGTATGCTTTAGAGCACTTGATGTGGTAGTGAAGATAATCACGGAAGAGCTGGATATGAGAGATGGTAGCCGATGCGGTAGATGCATTCACAAAATGTTGCGGGAAGAGGACGAAAGTGACATAGCCGATGTCTTCTGTGTTGCGCAGGCCGGGGAGGTGACGGATCTCGAGCGGGGGATCACGGTTGGTGTACAGGACCTGCGGGGCATTCTGAATAGACGGCTGGCGTCGGGCATCAACGAATTCCTATGGATGCATGCCAGTTCAGGGAACCGCCAAAAGCAGTACTGCAAGCAATAAATACCTGAAGGAACACCTTCCCAAAGATACGATCGGTCTCCTCTCGGAAAACAGTCGAAAAAATGACAGTTACACGATCAGGGGAAGCTTGAACATAGATGGCCTCCTCATCACGATAGTGAACCTGCATCAAATCCCCTTGTGTGCCTCCTGAAGCCTCCAGCTCCTTCTGCGTCTTGAACCCGAGTTCAAAGGGTGCGGCTAAGGCATTGCGTTTGAGCAAGGCAACGGACATAATGAATGCATCGCGAGCCTCTATAGTGTGCTTTGTTAAATCTGATAGTCAGGAGAGCAGGAAGGATCAAACATACCAGCATCGGTAGGTATCTGCTCGAGATCGATCACCAGGCTCACGTTGTACTCCTCCTCGGGCTGCGCAGCAACCAACGCCCCATACTCCCGCTTCAGGATGTCCATAGCGCCATAATTCACAAGTTCGTCCCAGCATCTGATGTGCATAGAGAGAAGAAGAGAAGTCTTGCGCTCCTGTGTGGACAGATGGAAACGAACACCATCGAAATCTACGAATTTCACGTCTAACGTGGAGGGCCTGCATCCGGTCAGTTGGACTAATGAAATATGTCTAGATGAAACTTACTTAACAAGTTTATCCGCTAAAGTCGTTTGTATGATGTAATTATGGGACTGTGGGGATTGATTGAGCAGGAGATGCGACGTGTATAGACAGACAAAGCTACTTCGAGAAGAATCATAGCGTGATCGAAAAGACGAGGATTAAAATTTTACAGAAAATACGGTCGTCGATGTGCGTGTGCAGGTCGCGGCGATCCTGCTAGGGAGAATACAAGTAGCGAGTCGGACAGTGGTCCCGCCACTGCGGCGAAGTCATCTGTGAAAAATCACATGACCTTCTTCTCTAGGAGGTCCAGAGTGAGTTCAATCTCTGGTAAGTACTAGTAGCACAGCTCGTGTAAAAGCAATTCCAGCTTCATGTTGATTAGGTAGTCCATTCCAGAAGGGAGTTGTGCATGCAAAGCACGATACATATGCGTAAGTGAGAGAATGAAGGTGATCTGCACAGCGAGTAGGATATGGGTGGTCGCAGAATGCAAAGTACGCGAGTGGTGTGAGGGGTAATGAGAATGGGGATGAACGGAATATGCAATCAACAATGACGAGAGCGAGGATGAAGAACGTAAAGGATTCCACTAATATTGCAGCATAATCTATAAACCGAGAGGGTACGGGGGGGAAGATAACTCAGAGAGGGATAGAAGCAAGATGGGGGGGGGAATAAGATCAAGAGACAACGGAACGGAGACACATGTGCGCGTCTCTTACCGCCGCTGCCGCTGCTGCCACATGGCGAGCGGCATGTCCTCCTCCTCACCGTTACCATTGGGGTCTTGCCCCTCGCTAGTCCGCGGTCGCCTCTTCTGCGACGGCACGACGGCATGCGCGCTAATCCCCTTCCGTACCTTGCCATTCACCAGCGGTTGTGTCGGCACGGCTGTGGCCGATAGCGACCGACCAGACAGTCGCTCGCCACCACCATCAAGGACGATGTTATCTTGTGACGAGTTAGGGTTATATCGGCCATGATTTCTCGCGGGTGGCGATCGCGATCGACTTTGAACGGGAGATGGCGGTGGTGAAGGCGAAGAACGTGTCCGAGGTGACTGCGATTGTTGCCACATCTGCTGGTCTGGCGGCATCGCGCCAGGCGGTAATTTCGGTTGCGGCTGCTGATTTTGCGTCGGGTCTGAAGAGTAGTAAAAGTATTCCCCGGGATGTTGCCCTTGTGGTGGCATAGATTTCGACCCGCTATTGTACTGCGCAGCTGGTGGATGTTGTGGGCTCCGGGGGTACGCTTGACCATTCCCACTCACAGGGGCAGAGGTGGACCGGCCCATTGGTATGCCCTGTTGAGCTTGCCCATTGTACCCGCTGTACTCCTGCTCCATAACTCGATGCTGCATCTCATACTGCGGTCCTTTAACTGGCATCTCAGCCCGACGACCGCCACCGCCAGGCATACCCGGCCCAGGGGTTTTCGTTAGCGAACCTTTCCTCCCTGATTCCTTCTTCTGCTGCTCCCTCTCCTGCCTTTCTTTCTCTACCCTCTCCCTTTCCGCTTTCTCTCGCAGGTCCTGCTGTTCCCTCTCCTTCCGTTCCTTTTCCACGTCCGTTTCATCCGTTTGGTGTGCCTCGGCCGTGGGGACCTGCGTCGCAGGCGCCTGCCCGTTAGGCGATGTCTGACTCTGGGCTTTGTTGATGACGCCAAGGTACCAGAACATCAAGTTACTTATCAGCACCTGCTCGTAGAGCGGGCGTCGTGGATTAGCCAGCTTAATATGGCTCAACCGATAGATGGCTCTCTCCACATGTATAGGGTATCTTGCATAATTGTTCGGGCCGATCCCAGCTGAAAGCCCAGGGGAGATAGGCGATGCAAAAGCTTTAGACTTTGATGCGCCCAGTAGTGCCTGTGCCGCCTCCCGACCGGATGTTCCAGGGGACAGTAAAGGGGGCGGTGTCTCATCCGGCTTCTTCTTCGATCCAAATAAGGAGCCGAAAAATCCTGAATCCTTTTCTCTCTCCTTCTCGGCGGTACGCTCCTTGCTCTCGGCATCCTTGTGCTTCGTCTTCTTACTGCTCTTGTCACTGCCCCACTTCCCAAATAGACCCTTTTTGTCTTTTTCCTTTTCCTTTTCCTTTCGACGTGAGGGCGGACTGGGCGTCGTCGAAAGAAATGAGGGGGGCGCTTGGGGGAGCGTGGGACGATCTGCAGCGGCGCTGGGCGGGGGCTCCGATGGTGATGGCGTACGTGATGGCTCTTGTTGTTCGGCTGGAATTTGGGGTGATATGAGATGTTGAGGTTGCGGCTGATGGATGACAGGCCCAAGGGCTTCCAGAAGCGTTGGTTCGATTTCGGAAGGAGGCTGTGGCTCATCAGGAAGCTCGGTGAGGATAGAGGGTGGCGATGAGGTGATGACGACAGGAGCCTGAGTTTCGTCGTCATCGTCTTCCCTCGCATAGGCGTCGAAGATGGAAGTCTCTTCGCTGAAGGAGTCTGGCCGTTGGTTATACCCCTCATCAGAGAATGGTCTGCTGCGACGGTCCGCAGAACTCGATTCGACGGAATCTCCATGGTCACTGGATGATATATCGCTCGACGTACGAGGCTCAACGGGAGCCGTGACAGTTCTCGTCGGCATGCCTCGACGAGAAGAACCAAAACGATGCCCTCCACCGTCACCAGGTAAGCCGGGTTTTCTTATTTTAGTTCGCGCAGCGCGTCGGAGAATCTGGCCTGGAGGTGGGACAATAATGGGAGCGTCTGCTTCATCGACCATGTCAGGTATCTCGTCCATTTGTCCAATAGCTAGTAGTCCATAAGGATCGCAACCATGTGTAGCGTATTTGAAAGGATAGAGACGAACCTGATGGTGATATGTTCAGACTCAGACTTCTCCTCAACACATTCCTCAGCCGCGAGGGGTCGTCGCTTGTCGAAGCCTCCTCTGCCAACTGCTCCAGTTTCTGCAGATCATCAATGGTGAGCTGCGGCCCGCGATTTATATAGAGACTGCTGCGATTTCTCCTGAGGGGAACGACCTGCTCGTTCTCGACGCCGTCGTGCTCGTCTGGCTTGTACTGTCGACTGAGCATCGACTTTTTACGTCCGAGACTGGAGCCAGAAGAGAGAGAAGATAGCGAGTCAGATCTTCCCAGAGAACTGGATCCATCCTCGGCAGAAGGGGGAGACCTGGCATGTTCCTTAAGAAAAGCGCGGAATTCAGCAGGAGCAATTTCAGGGTGCAGACTGGCGGGGACCCAGAAGAGGTGGAATGGATCGTCTGCTGAGGTGTTTGGGGTTGCAGGAGCGTCTTCGGAACTACCGCTTGTGCGTGATCCACTAGCGCTATCGACGGAGGATTCATCTGAGGGAGTCGCCAGCCGATATGATGTGGGAGACGAGGGCGGTGACTGGTTTGGGAGGTCTGGATCGATGGTGAGGGCTCCTGGGGTGGTGGAACGACGACGGATGTCTCTAAGGGCCTCTACCTCGCGTTGTATGTCGTACTCTGAGGGCTGGAGGGTACGAGTGGCCATGGCTGGGCAAGACCGGGTTGTGCGGCGAGTAGATCAAGCGCCGGACAAACAGCAACGACGATATCAGAGAAAGTGGGTGAGGGAGACGACGAGAATTTGTGCAGGCTGGGGCAGGACTCAAGAGAGCCTGCAGGCAATGACCGCGGCGGAATAAACAGTGAGACGACGAGAATTTGTGCAGGCTGGGGCAGGACTCAAGAGAGCCTGCAGGCAATGACCGCGGCGGAATAAACAGTATGTAATTTTACACAACTCCGCACTTGTCTCGTGCAATCGTGTCTCTGTTTCTACAAGTACTAATACTCTCCGGCCAAGTTTGCCCAGCTCTCTGCGAGCATCAGTCTGATCCATGCTGCCTATCTCGCCATCGCTTGATCCGATGACTTTGGGCATATGACCATTCCCGGCCCCGCACTATTATTCCATGCTTCAGCAGTTTCTCCCTTCCGCAAAACAGCTCAACGCGTAGCCGCCGCATGCGACTGTGCGTTTAAGGATACGCTCTCGCGCCTCAGTTCTTGAATTACAGCCTGTGGTCAAACATCATTAGTGCCTACCACGACAAAGAAAGCTATGACACCAACAGCCAACGCCTCAGGATTAGCCCCGCTCTCAATCATCCCAACACACGTTGCCAATGTTTCCTTGTCCAATTGAGTATTTAGAAGCTGCGACATGTCAAAAAGAACTGTAAAAAATGGTGTTGGTATCGACAAAAAACCTCATGCCCTGTCTTGCAATACATAGGAGACCCATGACCCACTGTCAAGCGTTTGTTGAGCGGATGCCATGCGATCTGATTCTCGTGTTGACATAGTGAATCACGACAGATGAATGAGCGACAGTGGTGAACGCTGGACGGCGAGAAGGCAAGCGTCAAAACGGCTGAGTCATGCTATCCACAAGTTCCCACGCTTCATTTTCCCAACCTACGTCCATCAACGATGGCTCCGTCAAAAACAGCAAAAGCCCCGGCTGCTCAAAAGGAAAAAGTCTTCCATCCTTCATCGAGAAAAGCAGGACAACTAGCACGGAATGCGTTGCGAAAAGGAAAACTAGGCAACCTCGCCTCTAAACGTAGCCACAAACACAACTCGCTCGGTATGCATTCTGTACGATTCTGGAACACAGATCTTACTCTGACGAAGATACAACCAGTGGATGTCTACGGATTCTTCTATCATGCGCTACCAGAAGAGGGTGCGCTGACGCTTCCGGAGCTACATCATGTCGTTAGGGATATCTGGCTCACCAGGTTCGACGAAGAGCTTGAGCAAGAAAAGGCTGCACGGCGGAAAGGGCGGCCAAAGAATGCCAGGGAAATGAAGCTCGAAGAGATCAAGTTGCGTGAATCTGATGAGTATCGGACTGGCCTGGGTATGTGCACACTCAGTCAATTGCTTCTTGCCTCATCTCACTAACGTATGCCGTGCCGTATCAGAGGTTCCAGACCTTACACACCCTGCCACGGTTGAGATCTTTCGCCGGTGGGATCAGAAGGAAGTGGCCTATATCCAGCTTCTTCGATTCATTAGAATCACAAGCGTCAAGCCTGATGTGGCCGTCGTCTCACGGCCAGGAAAACATGCCTCGATCACAGGGACCTGGGCGTCGTCAGAGAAGCTGGAGGACCAGGAGATGGGTGACGCGGACGCAGTGGGCTAGACTTGATTTTGTTCTTGGCGATTTCGTTCTGTCTCCATCTTATCACCGTCTAATCAGGAATCTTATCGTGAAAGGACCTCGCTGGGAGCTTTTCGTTGCCATATCCTGCCCATGAGCGAGACTTTTCTGTTCCTTGGTTCCTACTTTCGACGATACGCCAGTATGCGCCTAGGCTGGCTGGTTCAGGCTGCCTATATAAATGCCAGATACTGAACAATCCGGATAAAGCATTCTTCGAAACCACAGCCAATCTCCACGTTGAGTTCTGGATCATGCGTCTCGATGTTGCTTATTTTTGAGAAATATTGACTGGCGCATTGCAAAAAGATTGGTTGGCAATCCCTCTGGTCTCACCTCCGCACTCTCTGCTCCACAGTGGCGTCCCCGTCCACATTATCAAGAAAAGCAGTGAACAGTGCCTCGGACAGCGTGGGGTATTATGGTACGGCATACATAGCTTCTGACCAGAATCTAGTGGAACTATTCAATAGCCTTGGCATTTGCGGCCAAGAACCTGAAGCGCGATACCGGCTGCTCCCCGAAAAGAACTACCAAAAGCCATTCACCCCCATCAACAAATTCGAGATGGCACCCACGCAGAACCCATCCCCTGCATGCTCCCTCGTATGTTGCACCCTCTTTCTATACTTATGTATGCTTCGACCTGACCGCCAATTAAGATTATCATCCTATCAGATTCCCATGCAATTCGATCCTTAAATGAACCTTTACGGAGAAGGGTAGCGCTCCCTGGGATAGATCGAGCGTGATGCTTCGGCTTGACGGTACCAATCATCACTGGAGCTCCCTCGTCCTTGAAAAGACTCCACAAACAACATCGGTGTTAAAACGGAGGTTTAATGCTTACGATGGCCAATGCGTGCTGATGCGTCTTCTTGGAGCAGGCGACAGAACGTTAGACACTTCTGGAATGGTCGATCTTTACGCCATTCCTCAGCTAACGGGACGCCGGTTCAGGATTTTCGGGCCGGCTTATCATACTGTCCTCATATTCGCGCCCGCCCACGAGCAAAGCCCCGCTCTTGTCCAGTCCTTGGCACAAGGGAACACTCCGCTCTGCGGTGATCACTAGACACGAATATCAGAAAAGGACACGCACACACTGGTTATGGGAATGAGAGCAACTGGGGCGCGGTAGCGGTGCGTCCTGATGGCGTAGCGAGTGCGATAGTGAGCGGTCTGGAAGGCTTGCAGAAATATTTCGATGGCTTGATTTTCAGTGCACCTCCAAGTCGCTTTTTGTAAGTATCGTTACGATTGTGAGAGCAACAACCCCTTTACCGAATTCTATCTACATATATGTACTTACCCATTTCCCGTATATGACTTCAATTGACTCAACACTCCCAAGTCTTACAGTCAGAAAAATACTTGATAACGGGTAACTAGTCTAAGTTTAGGACGGGCCCGGGAGTTGGGTCACCTGCTTTCTTCCCAACCCCGACATGCATCAGGAGTTAAAACACGACGGCGGCCTCGAGGCTCCCTTCTAACGCCAATTCACGCCTGTAGCCATGGACGCGTCATCTATTCTGAGTGACGACGACTACGATTTAGTTTCTAACCCTGGCCAACAGTCGCTGGAATCCAGCACGCCAGACTTTGGACACATTCCAGCACAGACAGTTCACGAACCGCCTCCCTCACAAAGTGCCCGAAATACATTCGAAACTGTATCATGGACTGCGTCTGAGATCCAAGCTTACGTTCGTAAAGCTCTTGGTGTTTCCGAGTCTGCGCCTCTATCTACGAATGAGATGACGAAGCGAGTCTACCTTGATGGCATTTTCGACGGATTTAACGCGGGGTACGCTGTGGTTAATTCAAAAGGTTCATTACAGGCTAACGCTCCTTGACGGCCATTAGCCATGCCCTCCAGTTGCGACAGGCCAAACTTTCGTTTCCCTCGGTGTACCTCATTGTCGGAGTGTACTCAGATGAGCAGTTACGATTGCACGGTTACGCGGCCTCCTTTCCGCATGTCGAAAGATCTGAGGTTGTGAGGCATTGTCGATGGGTGGATGAAATTATCTCGGAGGCTCCTTGGGAGCTGGACCCTCAGTTTATTGACCATAACAAGATCGACCATGTCGCCCTCGACGAAGGAACCTCTGTGGATCCCGCGTGTGACAAAGCAAGGCTGAAGGGGTACGATAGCATGAAAGCCTTGAGTGCGTTTTATAATCTCTTTACTTTCGAGGATGCCGCTGACTTGGAAGCAATTCTGAAGAGGTAGTCATACCCACCAGAAAAACAGCCGGTTTGACTACGCTGTCCACACGGCCCACCACACCCGTGGCACCTGCAATTTCTGAACAACTTCAACTACCCCAGACTGATGTCTACGGTATTGGCTACTAGCATATTCATTGTCGTTCTCATTGGTATTAGTTAGTAGGAATACTCTTACATGCGTCTGGGCCAGGATCAGCCCTATCTCTACTATCCCTTGTAATTGTCGAGTGCTTTTTAACCTTCATCTATTGCATATAAGTATCAAACCAAAGTACTCAGCGGACAATTCAATTGCGTTAAGTACCTTTTGGAAATCGTTAATTGCCAAGATTATGTAACCAAGGAAGAGGACCTTCACAGTCTCTGCCGATCATCTTGAATACTACGGTGACCGTCGGCTTCAAATTTTGCCAACCGGCTCTCCTACTTCTGACCTCGCGCAGCTGAACCCGATTGTTTCTTCTCTTTACCATGCATACACAACCTTACCCCGCGATCTGGAACAATTCAAAGCATCCATTCGGCATCCCGTCAACCGGTGTACCACCCTGCGAAGATTGCGTCGAGCCAGTTTACCCGTCCACAGAGATCACATCACAATGTACCGACCAGTGCGTCGTAATTGCGTGCAACGATCCTGAGCACAACGAAGTAAATAAGTGTCATGGAACCGGAGACCTACTCTGCGACCTTGTATGCCACGGGACCACGAACTGCACTGATTGCGATGGTTTCGACGAATTTGTGAGTCCTTTGCGATTCATTATGTGAGAATATCGTTGGTGATGCCGTCTTCTTTAACTCCTCTTTAACTCCATTGCACGGTAGCTTCAATGCTGCACCAACTACCATTCATATCTCCCGGATTCCCGGAACAGTGATCAGCTCTCAAGTACATCATTCTCATGGGATTCCTCGTTTGAAGATTTCCTTTGCTCTTGCAGCAGCGAGTCTGGAGAAGTGTTACAGGTCAGGGCTGATCCTACCACGAACACCTCAGGCGCTGTGGCGCCCGTCCCAATTATCGACATCCCCCGGGACGTCATTATACCATCAACCCCCCCATTACTCTCTCCGCATATGAGCCCATACCTTTTGCCATCGCACCTTCCTGCTCACGGTCCTGAATTGCTTGTTTGCATGTGGGGAAACTGTCAAGCGAGCTTTACCTCCTTGCCGGAGCTCGTCGGGCATGTCAATCTGGAACATTTACGGCTACCCTCCAACCTTGCCTCACAGACAAGCCATGTCGCGGCTCCTCTGGACGTTTCACTGTTGGCCTGTCAATGGCGCAATTGCAATATCTACCCTTCTTCTGAAACTATACCCAACTCATCTTCAGGCGATCACGTCGGCCAAGTGCTCGATATCCTCGCCAATCACCTCCTCCATGACCATCTAGGCATGGATTACCGCCCCCAGGAATCACCTAATGTAGTTGCAGATAAAAACGAGATCTCTCCAGAGTCCTTGCAGCCACTCTTCGAAGCTTTTCCCGATTCGATGTCACCAACCAATAGCGCCGGCACCCATAAGTGCCAGTGGCAATCATGTGGACATTCATTCAGTACCTATGAGGATCTGACCTCACACGTCACCGTTGTCCATGTCGGTGGCGGTAAAGCGCAATATGAATGTTTTTGGGAAGGATGCAACCGCAACGGCAGTAATGGGTTTTCAAGCAAGCAAAAGATTTGCCGGCACTTACAAGTGATTATCTTTATTTTTCTCATCCTACGTGTCTGATATTGTTTTTTCGCATCAGAGCCACACGGGACATCGTCCTTACCAATGTAAAATCTGTCAACTGCATTTCTCTGAGGCCGCGACGTTGCAACAACATATGCGCAGGCACACTCAAGAAAGTGTGTATACCCCCACCCTGACTTCATCTCAACTTAACGGGTTTCTCTAGAACCGTATATCTGCGATTATCCGGGATGTGGCAAGACATTTGCGATCACTGGTGCCCTGACGATCCATAAACGTATTCACAATGGCCAAAAGCCATTCAAGTGCAAGTTTTGTGACAAGTGTGTACATTACACTATTTTTCTATGCTGTACGATGCTCATTCTTTTCTAGAGCGTTCGCCGAATCTTCTAACCTGTCAAAGCATGTACGTTGATACGTGCAAAGTGTTCTCACCATTCTAATAAAATTCATCACTAGCTACGAACTCATACCGGTGCACGCCCGTACTGTTGCACGGAGCCCGGTTGCAATAAGTCGTTTGCAAGACCTGATCAACTAACAAGACACCTTGGGGTGCATAAGAAGAAATCTCCCAATCACAGGGAACGATTACCTACAATCGTTTAATGATTACAGTTATTGGATCAGGAGAAAGCAGATGTATTTATATCTTCCTGCGTAACATTATGGAGTTCCTCCATGAAAAGGAAGCACCAGAAGATTAGAATTATTGCTAGAATATAATGGGGTTCTCGGTGCAGGGTATTAATCATCAAAGTTATCCAATCCGCCTGGCCCTGACGCATCCAGTCGAAGAACCTGAACGACACCTTCCATATCTTGTCCATCTTCAGCTACGCTAGCTCCCACATCGCTCAAATCGATGTCAGGGGCCGTCGGTGCAGGCAGCCTTTCCTCCTGGGGCGGATCCAAGAAGTCTAGACATCCCCACTGGCATCCCCGCCAACGTATGGGAACGAGCCCTCCTACGTCCTGACCAGCAACCGCCATCTCCCAGGAGAAGCGTTCTTCCGCATGACACACAAAAACCCTCGAGGTTCCTAGTCGTTGATGCCTAGGTGATGGACATAAACCAATTCCCTCTACTGTAGAACTGTCGCTAGTGGAGGCCGCCGAATCCTCCTCTTCGGCATAGACCGAGTGTGGAAGGCAGATACGCAGGATCTGTCGTATGTGCGGAGGCAACTCGTGCGAGAAGTGTATCTTTCTCTGCGTAGGCGAGGAAGGGAGGTTTGATGGAACTGCTGGCTCCTCGGCAAGTGGCAGGTCATAGTAGGTCTCCAGAACGGTCTTCTCCCCCGACAAAGATGGACTGGACGGTGATAGCAGGGTACGAAGGAGAATCTCTACAAGGGGTGGGATCCTTGGAAGTGTATGTTTTGTACTCGAGACTAGGCGCCGCTGCAAGAGCTGGGTCCGACTAAAAGTCGACGAACGAGCGGAACCATGGTTGCATGAAGATGACTGATCAATGAATCGATTCGGATGGACCTGCAAAGACTTGAGGGACATCTGAAGCATCTCGGCAGGCAGGTACTGTATTTTGTTTTGAGCAATGTTCAGATCCTGCAGACTCTTCAGTCCAACTATTCCCGGTGGTATGTCTGCGATGTTGTTGTTTCCTGACAGCGCAGGAGATGGATAAGCCCATGAGAACTATGATACATTGTTGAATGACGCACGTAGGGATAACACAGTCAGATGCTGCAGGTTTAATAATGAGAGTGGGAGGACGGAGATCTCGTTCGAGGATAGGAACAACTGAAGCTTATCCCTAGGGAGGCCAAGTGGTGCCGCAGCAGCGCTATAAGTGCGCTGTAGAAGTCTGGGCCCAACCTCTTGATTACTAGCTGGCGCTGTCGCGACACGGCTCAGCTGTCGGATCGAAGGGGAAATACAAGGCTGCAGAGTCGCGTTGATGAGTTCAGATTTGTGGGACAGAGCATAGAAGTGGGTGAGATCGTTGATAAATGATTCGGGAATGTGGGTCAAATTTTTGTCGCTGGCCCTCAGGGTTACTATTAGAGATCTGCAGGAAATTTAGACTGTACTGACTCGAGATCTACCACACCGTCGCCTTGGTCAATCACATTGGTACCAGCTTCTTTCCATATATCTACTTCGATTTGCTCCCATGTACACTCTTTACTGAGACGAGTGGGCGACTGGAAGCTGGTATCCGTCGGCGAAGCCTCTGCATGCCATGCCGGTTCGGTATATCTGGCCTTTTTCACCGTGGGCGGTGGGGTAGTTGGCGAGATAGTTCTTTTTCTTTCGTACTGAGGAGGTCGCCATTTTGCTCCAGCAGAGGCCGCAAACGGGTGGGTGAGGGAAATTGGAGGAATGTCGTCATCAGATTGTAGGTAAAGGCTCTCAGGCCCTGGAGAGGAAGCTGGGGACGAGTCGATATCGGGTGCTGGAGATGAAGGTGGTGAGGAAGAAGTATAGGTATAGGCCGATGCTACAGAGTACATGAGAAAAGGAAGAGGGAAACGAATCACATCATGGCGTTTAAACAGAGCACGATCATGTGATCCAAACGCGTCAACATCTTGGTTCTTGGAGAGCAGATAATATAATAGTGGGCATTCTACTCTAATACTCTTCACCGCTGCCTTACATAATACTACGCGGTGCCTCATTCCAGGTCACAGGTCCTCGTGCCCATTCCGCGGTTCCTGCTGGGCTACTCTAGTCTTTCCTAGACAGACACAATCAGTCGTTCCTCCGAGGGCTCGCGTCCCAAATACCCAGCTGTATCCGTGAGAGATGGGACGGATTACGGAGTGCACCGGATAGAAAAGGGCTCTCAATAACCTCGCAATGTCAGTATCTGTAGGATGAACTCACCCCTTTTCAACGTTCTGACTGTCCTGCCATCGATCTCCCATTGGATCCTGTCTTTATTCCAGTCGATAGTATAAGTATGGGCCTCAAATATAGTACTAGTAGGGTTTAAACGAGGCACGGCTTCGACGGAGCCGAAGACGTAGAGGCGGCCACTGTCCTGCGGTGAAGGTGCGAACATGTTTGTCTACCAGCGCGCAGGATGTCCACCCAAAAGCTCGATGTCGATTTTGTCCTGCTAATCAGCTAAAAGGAACGGATAAGAAAGAGCAACGCTTGAGTGGGTATGGCATACTACCGATGAAAATTACAGCTGTGACGATCCCTGCAACGGTTGGAGCGGAAACTTCGAATGTGACCTTTCCGTATCTGAAATTCGGGATATCATTTACGACAATAAAACGGAATGTGGAGGAGGAGGAGTATATTATACTGGCGCGGTCCCCAATTGGAACAACCAGTTCACCGGGGCACTACTTAGGTAAACAAAGATGTAGATCTATCTACCTATGTACTTTTGCGCCCCGATACACACATACCTACCAAGGGGGGTGATTGCCCACGCCCGCGCAGCAGAGGTCCCCGGCCCACATGGCAGGAAACGACGGGTAAAACCCAGTGGGAGCCGAGCAGCGGTTCTCCGCACGCCCGACATAACTCCCCGCCTTCCAGGACCACTCCTGCTTCGGTGTGATGATCTTCCCTTGGAGCATGCATGCTTTCAAATCATCAATTCGTATCAGATTTTGCTAACGTCATCGTAAATAAAGATTGGCTCAGCGTAGAAGACCTCCAATACCTCATACGCGAACTTTGCAAATAGTGCGACGGTCACTCTCTGAGCTAGCAGCTCGCGTACAAGGACTACAGGATCCAGGAATTGGGCTCGCAAATGTGGGAGAGAGATCTCTACCTGTGCAAAGAACTCATCACGGAGGACAATGAGGGGGGCATGCAAGCATACAACTAGTGCGTGGATAGCATCTTCCAGACCATCCCTGCAGAATCTGCAGTGCCTCAAGTCTCGCGGCAGAGTTGACGTACAGCAGAGTGAAAGTAGAATTCACCGTAGCGCCGTGAGCAGTTTTGTCGTTGACTCCGTCCTTAGTCGTAATCTTTCCCTCAGGTTTTCTCAAGTGTAATTCGAGCCCTCCATGGGTGATTCGGTAGGATCCTGACGGGCTAATTGCAACGAAAGGGGAGGAGTGAGAAGGGGTGTTGGCTACAGAAGACAGGGGAAAGGTTGTGTAGAACGGTTGACAATAGGCGTCTGAAGACTGTCGGCGAGCCGGAAAGTTTGCGCGAGCCTAGTAGGTCAAACATAAAAGCAACGCGAGCAACAGCAGGAGTTTATCCATTACTCGTGGACGGTCTGGTTGAAGGAGGGCGTCTTGGCAGTCTGTATATCACGTTCGTCATGTGAAGAAAAAGGATAAAAGAATTAATTGGCAGTGGCTGGGACGCTACTGTGCTCTGATGTAGGGGCCACAGACTCCTCGCTGGGTAATCTCGGTTTATCGAGGGTGATGCGCTCACCCCTCTCTCGCATTTCCTGCCACTCACGCGCCTGCCCAATAATAAGACCCTCTCTCTTCTCCCGCCTCTCCGCAACGAGCCTCAAGATATGAGACCGCTTCGTCGCAAGCGGTTCCTTGAATTTCCATCCCTTCGCCTGTCCCTTGGTCATCCTGAGGAGCTCGTATTTTTGCAGGGAACGCGTCGCCTGGATCTGGAAATTATCTTCGATCCACTTCTCCCGTTCTGCCCTCTCCTCCGCTGGCATGTCTTCTATTCGGTGGGGGTAGTAGAAGGGATCGACCAGACCGACAACGGCACGTTTGTAGGTCTTGAAAGCTTTGCGCTTGTTTCCAAGCCTCTGGAAGATAGGAGAGATGTAGTTGTCTGTACGAATGTATGTCGTCTGAACACCATAGACGGCAAGGAGGTAGGATCGCATGTCGGTCTTCGTAACCGACTTGGGAATACGGAAGGTGGCTTCGTAGGGGTTATATGGCTCTCCTTTGAGAGTGTTGTTGCGCACGAGTCGGATAATGATATTGGGAAGGTAAACGCGTCGACCCACGACCTCTGTCTCCTCCACTCCTGCGCGTTTCACTGTCTTGAAACCGCGTACGCGGGACCTCCTCTCGTTTAGGCGCTCTATCCATTCGGCTTCGGTGACTGGCTCTCCACCTATCTCTTTGAGTTGGCGTGTGGCTCTGAGCCTCTTGTAACGTGAGAGCTCGGTGGGCGTTAGACCTTCTGGTGTTGAGTCTGAAGCGCCGACTGCTGTGGGACCGAACTTCTTTCGGCGTCGGAGACGAACGGCAAGGGGGGTTGATGTCGTCCTCGCTACCTGGGCTGCATCAGGCAGTATTGCCGGTAGCTTTGTTGAGTATAGCCTTCGAGCAGTCAGAGCAAGAGACTGCATGTTTGGTTGTCCAAATAAACTCAGCGGTCCAGAAACTTTCGAGCAAATTTGTCTACACGTGACGCGTGGCGTGTAAGATGATACACGTCGAAACGGTCTATGTTGGAAGTTCACCGCCAACTGCCTGTTGTACTGCCTTCACCACTGAATAGCCCACTACCTAAGCCTCTGAGGCGAGGATACCCATGACGGTCACCTGTATGAAGGCCTTCCGGTCCTTCAGGTCTATATGCGCACCTATCACCACAATCATTGGCTTCTCGTTCCTTCTTACTTGGATATTCATTCTGTATCAACCATCTCCAGGCCCTGGCTCGATTCAAAAGCTCGGGTGGCAGTCTTGGGAAGTCGTGTCAATACCCAGCGATACGCAGAGCCCAGTCAACGGCAACACGTCCGACTTGGGTACAAGTATTGACACAGAAGATCCCGAAGCAGTTGACTGGTGGAACATTACCGTTCCGGAGAATAAGGTTGATTCGTCGAGTTTTCCGTTGGACGTATGGGCACCATTGTTGCCTCATGCCACCGGCCGTGCGTGGAGTTCCTACTTTATATTACATGCCAGTTGACGTAGGTATCTGTCTGAATACAGTATCTGAGATTATGGTTACCCTATGCTTAGTTGATCCAGCAATTGGCAACGACCTATGCGCTCCCCATTCTACCAAAGAACAAGATGCAATCAAGGGAAAGTGGGTACGAGTCAAGCGGGACTTAAACCTTGAGGGAGGCTACACAGCTCCCTACTTGGTATGTCGATGCACACGCTGTCGAACACCTTCCAATTGACATCGGCGTCCCTCAGAATATATATTATCGACGCACAAGACGACAGGATGTCGACCTCATCACAGATATTCAACTACTCCCTAGAGAGGACAAACTATCCCCTTCTGAAGGTTGGCACAAAGTTGCTATGTCTGTTAGATCTGGCATCTTTCGGGCACCACCTCTATACATATGGTACCGCACTGGAAAGACAGCGGCAGATATGGATCCCGAGGAACGTTCCAACATCATCACGGAGTTGGATGTGTTGTACGGGGAAGATGTTCCTTGGTATGGATTCGAGAAACTGCACCCACCTACGATGGCTGAAAAGGGAAGGGTCGAGGCTACCTGGCTTACTTATCGGCGTGGTGTGAAAAGTACGTGCGATCTATGCTCGCAGGTCAATCTCTAAACATTTTGATTCACGTAGTCCCACCTCGCGCACCACCCCTACACTTTTCCCATGACGGAAAATTCAAGATTCTACAAGTTGCCGACCTTCATTACTCTGTCTCGCAGGGTCGCTGCCGCGACACTGATCGGAAGCCATGCGAACATTCTGACAACATAACAACCTCACTTATCGGGAACGTCCTTGCAGCTGAAAAACCAGATCTTGTGGTATTTTCTGGCGATCAGCTGAACGGTCAAAGGACGTCCTGGGACCCAAAGTCTGTTTTGGCCAAATTTGCGAAGGCCGTGACTGAGAAAGGTATACCTTGGGCCGCGGTGTTTGGAAATCATGATGATGAGGATGGCCTGCCAAGGGAGGAGCAGCTGATGCTGATAAAGGCTCTGCCCTACAGTCTTGTTGAGAGAGGTCCGAAGGATGTCCACGGTGTTGGTAATTATGTATTGAAGGTGAAGAGTGCGGATGCGTGAGTTTGACTTCTATGCTTTTCATTCTTACTCTCTCATTGCTGTCAACGCAGTTCCAAGACTCATCTCTTGACCATGTACTTCCTCGACTCTGGCTCGTATTCCAAAGGCTACCTAAACTTTTTTGGATTTATTCCTACCGAGTATGATTGGATTCGTGAGGTGGATAAAGCATTCTCTTTTTTGTAAACTTACGAATCTCACTGTGGTATTATAGAGTCAGACCAACTGGTTCCTGCAGCAATCTGGTATGTAATATTGAACGAGGCTTCCAAATCTGATTTATCCTTTATTCCAGGATCGATCAAACAAATTGAGCGACCATTCAGGCCTGACACTGGCAAGGATTTTGGACATATCTTGAAAGGAAGACAAGAACAAATTACTCCGGATACTAGGAGATTAGCGAAACCCAACGCTTTGATGTTTTTCCACATACCTTTGTATGGTCTTTTTCGTCTGTATGTGTCATCACAGTACCTTATAGAAATGCCAACAGGAAGGAGGCATACGCAAAAGCTGATACCGATTCCCGGACTCACAAACCTCTAGACGTAGGTGTTCACGGTCAAGAAGCGCCTTCACACGCGAAGAACAATGACGGCTTCTTCGAGAAAGGCGTTCTACAGGCTCAAGAGAGCGACCATATTGGTAAAGGTAATGCGCTCGAAGTTAAGGTGATCGGAAATGGACATTGTCATAGTCAGTTTCCATTCTTCATCTATATTTGGATATATCCTAACGACGACGGATATGATATACCAGTCACCGAGAATTGTCGTCGAGTAAAAGGTGTTTGGCAGTGTTTCGGGGGTGGCGGGTGAGTATGGAAGAAAAAAGGAGTATCCATGAAATGCTTACAAGCCTATTTAGATCGTATTCTGGATATGGGAAAATCGGGTAAGCAGAGCAGTTATCTGCCCTGAAGTCGCTAACCTCCAGCGTGAAGGTTCGACCGTCGATTCCGCATCTACGAAATCTCAGATTACGGAGAGACGATCAGGACGTACAAGCGAACGGAGAAGGACGATATTGTAGACGATATGATTCTAGCTGGAAAGGGGGCTGCTTCCCTATGATCTCGAGGCATGTGTATAGTATGAATGTGCTTGTTTATATATTGTAACACTAAATCGATTTGAGTCCTGGGACATTGAAGATAATGAGCGTTGAACGTTGAACGTTGAGCCTTTGCTTTTGAGAGTGGAGAGATAAAGATGGCATCGCGTAGAAGGCAACAATTTCGCACGCTCGTCTGTGGACCACAATTGAGCTCAATTGAGCTCCTCAGCCTACACGACATCTCGTGCAACCACCGTCGGTTCTCCTCACATCTCCCTCTTCAAAGATTCACCTCCCGAATGTCCTCGAGGCCAAATGGTAGCCAGGGGCATTCATCCCGACGCGACAATCAATCAGTCTCATCAACCTCTTCAACTGGACGTAATGAACGAGGGACGCGCCATGCCGCACATGTGAGATCCTGGACTCTGCATTTCAACCATTCCAGAAGCTAATCTACGACGACTCAAGCCGGCTGTGGAATCAGCAGTGACACGCCTACTTGTATCGATCAAGCAACTTCTCGAGGCTTTATCACTATGGAGTACGTTGAAGATGGACGAAAACCAAGTCAGCGACGTATACGTTCGCCTCGGAAACGACTTCAATGCCGCAGTGGCTGCATTTGCAGTATTCAACATTGACATGGCGTGAGTAATACCCCTTCGCTTCAGGCAGGCTCTCACCTTCGAAGTTTATATGTAACAGTGAGCTCATGCCAGTCCCTGATGACCTACGGAATGTCCTTGAACAATGCCTCGCTGAGGACGCCACACCTGAAAACCTTGAGCTATACCTGCCGACCGTACGACGTGTCATTACTGATCTGCTGACGGGCTTACGAGGGAAGCAATCGATATATCGGAGGATAGTATCTGACCATCGTCGTGGCTCAGACCAGTCGGGAGGCGGTCACGAGAGGATAGAAAGCCGCTCCTCGCGTGGGGAACGGACTTCACGGCGAGGCGAGACGGCACACCGTTCTCAACTATCAAGGACGCTGGATGATGAAGAAAGACCCGAGCGCGACAGTGTATCGCGAAGAAGCGGGCAATCATCATCAGGAAAGCGTACACCACAAGCTACAGATGACAGATTCGTCGGCGGCTTTGCCCCGCCTATTCCTGAGCAATCAGGGCAACCTTTTGAGGAAGAGAACACTCCCGTTCCGTCCGAAACCCAGACAAAACAACGCTACCCATCCCAGCCTTCGAACATGACTTCTCCGCCCTCATCTTCTAGAACGTTTCCGCCAAGCCCTTCGCCCAATCCACCTCCCGACAACACCCCAAAGCCTCCACCAGCTCCTGCTGTTCCCCCCAGCGTGAAAAGATACTCACTGGTGGATAAACCTCCTGCGCCTCCCTCCGTCGTCGTTGAACCGTCTAGCCCCAGTTTGGACCAGGATAATGCCTCCCCTTCACCAACGCCCGAAACTCCCCCCGCCGAGCTTCCGCCTGCTATGGCAAATTCTCTGGCTGCTTTGAAAAAGAGTGATGTACTCGAGCGGCGTGCCTCCAAGCGTTTCTCCACCTTCAACATCTCGAAGATGACTGGCGGATCAAGTTTGCGCGAACGCCCTGGCCGTGGTGGCCACCCTAACAGGCGGTCTTTAGCCGCTTCGTCGGCCTTGACACCAGGCGAATTGGCCGTCCTCACGGAAGTGGACGACGAAGAACCGATTGAACCAGCACCTACCTCGCTGCGGCGCGAAGGGAGTGCCAGGTCGCGTTCTATCTCGAGAACAGCAACACCTGATAGGAACCAAAATACTCCACCCGTTCCCAAGCTACCGAAGTCCCCAGAACCTCCCACGATTTCCGAACCCAGTGACAAGTTCTCTGTCCAACCTGGTCAGACTCCAGCCGATCCCTCAAAGATAACGGTGTTTTTGCAGCTCGGACGGGAAGTGAAGAAAGCAACCATCGAGCCCAGCATATCCTTTGCTTCCTTGCGCGTTCTGTTTGTCGACAAATTCTCGTACAACCCAGGCCAGGATAACTTCCCAGCGATATACATCCGCGATCCGTCAAGTGGCGTGCAATATGAGCTTGAGGACACTGATGAAGTTAAAGAGAAGTGTCTACTGTCTCTCAACATAGAACGTACGTCGTTATATGCTCTGCGTGCGTACAAAAAAAACTAAGTGCAGATTTTCATAGCTCTCGACCAAATCAAGCAGCACATTGATTCGAAGATCTCGAGCCTCTCAAGTGATCTGAAGGAGCTGAGAACCGCCGTAGCAGCCAATAATCGTCCGCCGATGCTTGTCCCCAATATTGTCGCTGAACCGCTTGCAGAAAGTACTCCATTCCAGAATCGTCCGACTGATCGCCAATTCCAACACGTCGCGCGACGTCTATCTCGTTTCGTGGGCGACTCGTCCAGCTCCCTCTTCCAATTCCAACCTCACTCGCCTGGCGGCTTCGCCCAGATGCAGCCGCAGATGACGGGTCAGTCTCTTCAGCCTCAAATGACTGGTGGTTCTGTGCTGTCGGATTACTCGAGCCGCGTTGTTACGGATCTTAAAACGCAGTTCGACGAAGTACAGAACCTACGCCGCGATCTTGGAATCATGCGTCAGCTGTACACGGAGTTCATGAAGCAGACCAAGGAGTCACTTGGGACGCTGCGGACGCAGACTCAGTCCGTAAAACAGCTCGCGAACACGAATGTTGGCGGCGCGAGAGGATACATTGACTCTGGCAAGAAGAAACTAGACTCACGCAGTCAAACCGTGTTGACCGAGGTGGAGAAGCTCTTGGACACTGTCGAAAATGTCAAAGACGATGTCACCAAGAGGCAAATCACCCCTAAGGAGCTGTACGTTAAGACGATCAAGAGGGACATTGATGCGGTGGCTACGGAGCTGGAGAGCTTGAAGGAGCATATCAAGACGATCAAGCCGATGTGGAAGAAGACGTGGGAGGAGGAGCTGCAGAATATTGTTGAGGAACAGCAATTCCTTACCCATCAAGAGGAGTTCTTGAGTGATCTGCTGGAGGACCACAAAGCCGTCGTAGAGGTTTACGGGCACATCGAAAAGATCATTTCTCTTCGCGGTTCAGGACCCAACGGCGCGATTAAACCGCGAGGCGGGCCGCGTAGCCGAAGCTTCAAACCACCCCTGCCCAACGAGGGCGATGGCCTAAACAATGTCATGCTGGAAATCCGCGGGGCCGCTGTTGACCCCGAGAAGCGGATGAAGGCCATCGAGGCCAACCAGAAGAATCGGCAGAAGGAGCTGGCTGCGCGGTCCGACGACATGCACGCAGAGCTTTACGACTTTGTCGGAGGAAAGAAACTGAAGATGACGGGCGGGGCGGAGGAAACTGAGCGTGTGCGCCAGAAACGGAGCGAGATGACCCTAAAAGCGATGTTTAATGGTAATCCTACCTCCCCGGCGTCTACTGACCCAGAACTACCTCCTTCCCCCCAGCTCTAAAACTGTTCCTTCCTTTCTATGTCAGACGCATTGTACATTTTTCACGCAATATATATATCACACGCTCCGTGCACTTACGATAGGTTTACCTGTATCCTTTCGTGACCTGGGACTCCAACTGGATACTTGCAGCAGGACATGTACATATTCCCTCGTAATACTGTACAATTACGACCAACTGTTCACACATTTGGAAAATTTTGGTCAAAAAGAAATCAAAAGAAATCAGAAAATTCAAAAGAAAAACATTTTGAGTGAGCGATTTTTTTGGCTGTGACGCGTGACTAAACAGTCGGTCGTAATAGTACAGTACGTATATGACTAATTTTTACTTGGTCTGCTTCCCAGCTGGTGAGTAGTCCGATATCTTGCAATGAATATTGCACTCCTGGAAAACTGTCCGGATATGATACAGCTGATACAATGTCGTAAGTATATAACCTGCCAAAAAAATTAATCCTATATCTGTCCCTCCCCAAGCACTGTCATCCAGCATGTTTGTGTGAGATGTCGTTCTTTCCTGCTCCTAGTTCATCTATGGGTGACTTTGCAGTGGCAGCAGGGCTCAAACCCCGGAAAGACCTCAACGACTTCGCGGTAAAGTTCGACCACCGGTTAGGAGAGGCGGGGTCACTCCTGACGTGAATAGGATAAGATAGGGCAGATGCTGAAAGCTAACAGTTGGGGCTCACAAAACTCTCTTCCGGGTGGACGGCGCGATATGCATCGGTAGTTGAACGCGCCGAGGAGTGAGCATGAGGTGTGATAGGCTGAATGGCAGTAGACCCATCGTTTCGTCAAAGAGGGTGCCAGCGATTGCCTTTAGATACAAGATGAAAGCTTTTATATGTACGTCCAACGAGAAGCGCCCAGTACGTCGGAGTATACAATAAAGTTCCCATTGTTGTTGAGAATGGCGACCATCGCTGGGGCCAAGATAACTCGATCAGGCTCGATCCAAGTCGATCGTGATCGGAATATGCGGTGGCCGGAAGCTAAACGATAGAATATGTCTGACCGACGACAACTGTCTTGTTTCATCTTGAGACTATCTACGGCGTTTATCACGGACTACGCTCGTAATGACCCACATGCCCCTCGCAAATCGCCGTCGTACTATTGGAGTGAAATTACCCGCCTGACCGGCTCCTGCATATAAAGCGAAAAGCGATTGGAAGACTCAGAACGCCACTTCTCCCACCCGTCTTCTTACAAGTATCTTTCTCACCCCCCAATATATACCTTAGGTTCGCATGCCTCAGGTAAGTTGCCATCGACTTGCTGTAAGAGAGCAAACAATCTTAACCACCTCCCGGTATCCAGATTCAAAAAGCCTCTCGCACTAGCTCTCTGGAAGAGCCCCTTTTGCAGCGTAACACCCCAAATCCCCAATGTGAGTTCCTGACGATCGATCACCCCCACGTTGCCGCTGACCTCCGCGTATTCTTAGGTTTATCGACCCCTAGCACACACGATCAGAGACACAACGACACCAGACAGGTTGCTCATGAAATTTCACAAGACCGAAATACCATGTAAGATGTCTTCGCATGCTTCGATAGGACGTCGCTGATAGTTGGTGCACAGTGAAAGAATAGCCAAAGTCTTTGCCGCATGTTAACTGAGATGCCTTCATCGATTACCAGATGTACAATAGCTATAGTAGTGTAAAACATACAATACCTCCAAGATATAGGACGTAGTTTTAGGTTTGAGCGCGTCTGGCCAAGCCTGGAGTGGTGCCGGAGAAACTACATTTCAACGTTACGGCAAGCGTCACAAATGACGCACCATCATACAACAACCACCTCCACTTGACGGCGTCCATGGAAGGGATGTCGCCAGCCACATCTCCACTTATCGTCGTTAAGGGCCTTATTTAGATTCGTGGTTACCATTCCCCCAATATGATCTAAAATCATTCTCGAAGTGATCACCAGTCCACCATCCTCAGGCCTCTGTGGGCACAGCGGGTCTGCTCCGAGCAAGCAGTCCTGCATGACCAGATCAGCGGGTCGCCGGACTGTGGCAGGCGGGAGTTTCGACATGGTTTCCGCGTGTATGCGCATAAGAAGAATCATCACAGGGAGCATTGTTCGGTGGATGATCAGTCCGCTGTATTTTGTAGGTTTGAGCATATGCAAGGAATGAGAGGACATATTCCTTACCTCCCCCCCGTACCGATAAAGCCTCCTTGCCTATTCAAGGCTTTGGTACCTGGCGATCTAGTGCCTTCCAAGATTTGCATCACCCTCTTAACTGCGTCCCACCCTCTCTCGCCACCGCAGATGGGAAAATCATCTTCTACGAGCATTATCCACTCCGCCTTCGCAGAGCGCTCCAGACTCCAACGAAATGCTTCAGCGATATGTAAATGTTGGCCAGACAAAGAATCGGGGTGGGAATCTGTGTCAGCGTAGAAGGAGACGTTAGTCGATGCAAATTTATTGCGAACAGCGTCAAATGATGGGTGGGAGGTGGAATGCGTGAATACGGAAAGGACGACGTCAGGGCTGAGATATGGGATAAATGAGTTGATCGTGGTAGTCATAATAGTCGTGGAAGCTGTCACATTGGGACGAGGAAAAGAGAGAATAAGGATCTCTAGGAGTGGTGAGGGTGCCGAGGGCGATGGGGGCATATCCGTATGGATAAATGGAGCCATCCGATGTTGTAGTCCGTAGGGAAATGATATAGCGAGCAGCATTAGGACTGCAGATACAATTATAGTTCTGAAGTTGGGGGAGAAGCCCAGCTTCTGGCCATCTGGCAGCATTGGGTGCTGCATGGTCTTGTTCATGGATATGCGAAGCACCCGGAGGCCCAGCGCGATTGCACTTGCCCCAAGAACAGCTACACCATATGTCCACGGCGCGTTGTCCAACCAGCAGAGCAGCGCGCAGACAGCTACGAGGAGTACCAGTTCGCCCGTTTTGTGCAGCCGCTTGGACAAGGCTTTTATTGCATCTGGCCATCCAAACAGGAAAATGTAGATGGAAATGGATGGCCCATATCCCCCGCAGGTTTCATAGAGTGCCCAATGGCTGAAAAAACGTGGATGAGCCCATCCGACGCTCCGTGTCAGGAGATGACCGACACCCGTTCGCAGGACCGCTGTGAAGATCCACAGCTGATAGTACTGGAACGTAGATGCATGGATCAGCCAGGCGAAAGCGGCCTGCATCACGCGGGAGAAGTGCCCCGAGAAAGATGTCGGTGTCGCCCATATGGCGAACAGCAATGGCAGCAGATTGTTCTCGTAGATGAATTGACGTGGTGTGAATAGAGGGATGGTGAGTGGTGGGAAGAGAAGAGATATCAACGAAGGCAGGAGTGGCCCGCATGCGGTAAACACCCGCAACCACTTTGCGGACGACTCTGTGGGTGTTTGGGTTGACATCCAAAGTCAACGTGCACCAAGGAACGTTCCTGGCATTGATGGAGGCGTTCCATCTTTGGCAATACACGGATCAGCAATTGGTCAAAGCAGTCAAGGGCAGATCGGACTCCGGAGTTCTTTATTAATACCTGCCATGATCATGAATTCACAGGGCCGTTTTACGAAATGCACGGATTTCTCCAGTGCTGAAACAGCTATAGTGTAAGGCCTAGGGCTTGCTTTGGACTTTGCCTTGTGACTTGATAGGCATCTTTCCTTTGACTTCCTTCTGAGTCGAGCGATAAGATAATTCAAATTTTGCTTTGGTACATATTTGCCAAGTTCACTGCGATACGAAAGTCTTGTAGGCGCGCCAAAGGATGCAAGAGAACCGAACCTCAGTAAGAACATAATGAGCAGCGAAGATCTTGGATGGATGTGTATCGCGATTACTAGTATTGACGTTGAAATGGAGGACTTAAGTGGAAAAGGAAGTGGAGAATGATAGACAGTAACGTCTGTTTAAGTTGTCTCCCGTTCACCTAATGGACCCACCTCCACCGCAATGCAAAGGTCCCCATAGATGTACTCGGAGGAGGCTTCGTTGCCGTGTGCGATATACGACGAGCGGAAATTGGAGTACGTTGTCAAAGGGGTGACCCACGCTAGTCTGATCGTCGGCTCTCTATCAGGCTCCTCTTCCCCAAATTCGTGAATTACCTTTCCTTCGTAATCATTGCACAAGACGTCGATTATATCGTTATCGTATTCCTGATCGTCCAAGAGGTTTCCGATTGACACCAAGATATATGTGTCTTCTTCCTCGTAGACCGCATTCAAGGAAGTGTTCAGGGAGAGCTGTCGGCACACCCGGTCGATCGTTGCATCGCTGCCTTTCAACATGCGAGCGGTTTTCCAGGGAGCACTCTGGTCAATCGGATATTTAAAGCTCAGCCCGAATCCAAGATAGCCGCCCTCGGGAAGGAACGAGGGGTCAGCCAAGGCAGTCGTGAAGGCGGTGTGAAGACGGCGGTCATCGGGCGCGACAGCTGTGACGGAAGGTGGGAGATTTTCGCGCCACGTCTTTTCTTCGAAGAATAGGTTGTAGGTCAGAGTGACTCTGTATCCGGAGGTGACGGTGACAACCTCGTGGTCGACGTCGCTATAAAAAGCGATATACGCAACGGAGGGTTCAGCCTGTTCACGGGTAAGACTTGCAGAGTCAAAGGTCCATTCCTGATCGAAGTGTCGAAGCACCAGAGCACCGCCGTCGTAAGACGTGGGGAAAACGACAACAAGAGATCCGAACATAGTGTCGCCATGAGGTGTGTCCTTGTGAGATTTGAAGAAAGAGTCTTTCCCTGAGAAGCAAGTGTAAAAAGGATAGAAGATAAATATACGAAAACTCTCACCGTATACATTTAATTTATACAATTCGGCGTTGACGACTTTCTCCTCATCCTCTCCTTCCAAGAGCTGTCCGCGGATGCGGTCAACAATACCTAACTTATTGACATCGAACTTGGTTGCGAAATCGTTGGAGTCCATTTTGCCCGCCTTGCGGTAGGACTCGTCGAGTACGTCCTCTTTATTCATACCAAACGTGGCAGGTTCACATGCCTGAGCGAGAGCTTGCAGGTCATCCTCTGTTGCCTGAGAAAGGTCCAGCCAACTGGAAAGCCGTTAAACTGTAGTACGTATAATAATAAAAGCAACTTACCTAGAAGACTTCCCTTGTTTATAGAACAGCGCGGCAGTGCTGGGCGCAATAGAGACAGTACCGGTGCAGAAAGGAGGTTTTTGAGTGATCGCCGCCTCAAGTGTATCAAGGATATCAGAACTAGCCATTTCAACGAAGGTGTACGGCAACTGGCCAAATATATCTTCTTTTAAAGGCAGATAGGAAGATTCCGACAAATGCTAGACATCGAGTCCGAGTCATATCCTGATAGATGGATAGATATTAGGGGCAGGTATGTTATAACGTGCAGTCGAGTCACTTATGCTGAAAGTTGAACAACAGGGCCGAGAATCGAGTCATTCATTCATTCAGCATGGCCATATGTAAATGATAGATACGCGATTCGGACGTGCCAAAGCGTCAAATTTCCCAGCTTCACGCTAACAGTCTGAGTCATTTTTCGTTAGCTAGCTTCAGGTTAGCTTCAAGTACCAGTGTCTGCATCATGATAGGTGATCCGAGAGACTATGATGGAAGACTTTCGAAGAAGCTTTGGCCGCAGCTCGCTCGAGAGGCAAGCTGTGCTGACCTACGATTGTCAGTTGTTATTTTGTCCCTCAGTGGATCTATTACCGTGGGCTGCTTTCAACGCTCAAAATTATTTGAATTTTGAGACTATCGCTACAACTTAAGTACATATTGACTAGGAACACAAGACTATGAAAATCGTTAAACCTGACCCACACTTGATGGTGTTCGTCAAAGCAGGATGATGTATCAAACATGGTGGAAGGCGGTCAAGCATGCTGTGAAGGGAAGAGAAACAACAAACAAAAGAGTGGATCGTGAAAAAATATGGAACAGCTCAAGCCCCTGTAATGCCCCCGGTAGCGCCAGTAGCCTGGATGCGAGCGGCAGCATCAGCAGCGGTGGTACAAGTGATGGAGGTACCGGGCTTGTTGACGAGAGGGAGAGCGGCACAGGTGAGAGTGGCTCCACAGGAGGTTACGACGAACTTTCCGCTGACACATTGCGCAAACCCACTTGCAACGCAGGCTTGTTCACCAGCTACGTAAAATATATCAGTGATTAATGTCAGACATGTGCACGAGCGACTTACTAGTGCAAGATGAATTCGTATTAAGTTTGGCAAACTTGGCATTGAGTGCCTGCGCAGCTTTCCCATTCTGAAGCTTGAAACCGCCGGCGGCGGGTGCGGGAGCGGCAGGTTTAGCAGGGGTAGTGGCAGCGTTGTTAGGAGTGCTAGAGCTGGGAGCGGCAGGTGCACCTGCGCCACCTGAACCAGTGATGCCACCGGTGGCACCAGTTGCAGCAATGCGGGCGACAGCATCGGCCACAGTGGTGCAGGCGATCGAAGTCCCAGCCTTATTGACGAGTGGGAGAGCCAAGCAGCTCAACGAAGCCGCGCATTGAGTGGTGACAAATTTGCCGTTGACGCACTGAGCAAAGCCGCTCCCGATGCATGCCTGGTCGCCAGCAGTGCAGGGAGAGTTGGCATTGAGGGTATTGAACTTGGCATTAAGAGCTTGAGCATCCTTTCCGTTCTGAAGCTTGAATCCACCGGCACCGGTGTTGGCGGGAGGAGCAGAGGGGGCGATCGGGGTCGACGCAGGTGGCGCTGGCGCAGGTTGGGTAGCCTTGGGAGGAGTGTTGCCTGCACTCCCGTTACCTGCGCCGCCAACACCGGGGTTTTGGGTGATATCGACGAGCTGAGTGCCATCAGCGATGGGCCCATTGGGATTGGCAGGGCACGACCCAGGAGGGCTCAAGGGTGCGTTCTTGCCAAAGGGAATTGTCCCGGGCTGTCCAACAGCCGCTCCACCAACGAACACAGTCGGGTTAGCACCGGCGAACTGGCACTGGAACAAGCCGTTGAGTTGCGCATTCTTGGGGGCCTGTTGGCAGTATGGCACGCTCTGCGAGGAGGGCTAATAGGTTGCGGATCACGTTAGGTTGGTGACCAACATCGTCGATGTCAATTATACTCACTGTGTTGCGCGGTTGCTGCGCGAAGACCTGGGCGAGACTAATCATCTGAGCATTGTTTCCCAACTGCTTGGCCAAGTCAATCATTTTGTCTGCCGCATTTTGCTGCTCGCAGGGGCCGGGTGCAGCGAGAAGTGTGCTGAAGGCAGCGACAGAGACTGGGTTGCATTGCTGACCTCCACCAGCGGCGAGCTAAAGCAAGAACAAGGTCAGAAAATATCAACCAATAGATCTGTCAGAGCGGCGTACACAAGCTTGCTCCCATTTCGCAGTTGCGGTAGGGATATTCTGAGCGATACGCTTGCTCAACGGCGCTCCCTGAACACTCGAGGCAATCAAGCCGAGAACAATCAAAGATAGCTGGACCATTATGATTCAAATGAAGAGAATGGAAAGAAAAGCTTGAAAGCAGGGGCAATGACCGTCTTTAAAGAAAGAACGCGAGCACCTGGCCGCAAGGGAAGGAGGATAGGAAGGAGGATAGGAAGAAATGGTTCCGAGGAAGATGAACCACCACGGTTTATATAGTCCCGGCTCCACGCCGATGATTCTTCTGTCGGAGCATGGCTGGAGGCCATACTAGTCGGACTGCAACAAAGGGTGGCAACACAGCTTATGGAAAGTCACATGTCTTCTGCTTTTGGTATGCGCCATATGGCCCCTTCAAGCTTCAAGCAACAAGTTCAACCCTTTCTGACGAAAAAGACTCTTTCTATCTCTTTCTATCTGCGAAGGATTCCATTGAATCCGTGCCACCGTCTCGCTCCAGTTGACTGCCTTTGACTGCTCATTGACACGATATGCTCTGGGTTATGTCGTACGGAGAACAGCGGAGAACCGTCTATTTATTTTGTTGCAATGGGCTACATACGTGCACAACGACAATCTTTGTTGGTAGTCGACTGCTTGCAATTGGTCTAAGTATATATACACATGTGGTCGAAGATGAAGACCCAATTGGCCCGAGATACCGCGCATACACTTGTCCTTGGCACGTTCTTCACGCTGTTCTCTGCGGTACAACCTGGCTAGATGCTGCTACGAATACATCAAGAAATCATAAAGATCTTGTGGGTCATGAGCGAAGAAAAAGGGCAAGAGAACAGAGATAACGCGTCTAAAGAGAGGAGCTCAACCTATCTAAAGTCAATAAAGCCTTGGAGACGTGTCTCCCGCATGCTCCAGCCTAAACCATATCGGTATTGATCTCCACATCTTCTCCCTTTCCCTTGTCGCCCAAGCTTCCAAAGATTTCGCGCATGCCTTGCATTCCGAGAACTCGGCGCTTTTCAGCTGACCCAGCTCTTCCGCAACGTAGAGAGGGTCGCAGCAGCCGCGCTCGCGGTCGAAGAGGTAATGCTGAGTCGCCAGATCGACCAGTTCCGAAAAATCCTTCCGACAAGCGGCGGCGGAAACACAGACGCCACCGGGGGACGATTTGCGGTTGTGAGTCGACAGCTGAGCCGGTCGGACGTATTGGCTGCTTCCCATGGCTGTTATGAGGGATGTGATCGTGTGCTGGCTTGCTTCCTTGCCTAGACACAGCCTTTGCAGATCGGCGACTGAGAGATTGGATGAAGTAGAAGGTCGGTATGCCTGATCCTCCTCCGTTGGCTCTAATATATGAGTAAAGGGGTATCGAGAGAGATCATAGAATGCGGAGGGTAAGAGTGAAGGAGCATCGACTTCGCGAGCGAGGTTAATGATGGCCTATACGAGCTCAATGTCAACTTATTAGGCGGCACAGAGGACAGTTGGCCTCACAATCGGATGGGGGTAGAGGTGACCGCCATTTGAATCAAGGTCTGTTTCATGCATGCGCGCTGCATCCTCTCTTGCATCCCATGTCTTGAGATCCGATGGCCATGCTATACTCAGATGCTCTAATGCCTTTGCTCGTAAAGATTCGACAATATATTTCGTCGACAACCGAAGAACTCCGGAGACCATTATGAAGTCGTCTTGACCATTGTCGCCAAATGTACTTTTTTCGTGATAAATCAATGCCCATAGTTAGGAAAATGGGAGTCGCGACGTACGGCCCATCATAAAGCGCAGCCAAGAGGTTTCCAACGTCTTTAGCCGCATCATACAGATCAACAATTGGAATTCCATCGGCATCAACACCTCTGAGAAGTCGTTTCGTTAAATTGGTGCCATCATCTAGTGATTTCGGTTGAGGCATCGAGAACAGATCCTTGAAAAATACGGAGTGTCGTGCCAATAGCGACATATGAACTTTGAACAATATGTTCTCTGCTCGACATATCACGCTACCATCCTCGAACCATAAATCAGAGTGTCTGCTGAAAGGTGTAGGGTCAACAGTATTAGACTCGTGAGGTTCGACAGAGACCTCTGTCTCAACGGAAAAGCTCTTTGGAATTTCCTCCCCTCCTGGTGATTGCGCGGAGTGGTCGGCCGGGGGACGCGTGGACTGGGCATGACGGGGAGCGGTGCTAGAAAGGTCTTTATCCTGTAAAGGCATAGGATGGAAGTGTACGACGCGGAGAGCCTCTTTAAAGCAACCGCGACGAGTTGTGACAGAGAAACAGAAGATATCGCAGCATGTACAACTATGTTACATGCCACGCCGATCAAAGACTCTCTGATTCGGCCAAAAACCAAATCATGCAATCGATCATTTGTTATCTTATCTTAATATATGGCCCGCGGGCCGCCTACATAACTGCATGAGGACGATTTGAAGGTTATCTACGCCTAAGGGTGCCCTCCTTCTATCTTGTCGTCGAGTTTATCCAACAGTCCCTGCAGCTCTTGCGCTTCTAAAATGAGCTGGCTTATGCTTCCCTCACCACGATCATCACGCTGAGGTGGGTCGCTCATGAGATCCATTTTGCAACTCAGGTCATCAACAGCTTTCTTCACAACCTGACTCCAGGTCGTTCCCTCCTTCTCCAGTTCCTGTACGAGTTCGTCCTTGATTCGTCGGCATGTACCAACACCATCGTAACCGAACGCGGTGTAGACTTGGACCAAAGAAGCTCCGGATTTGGCGTATTCAAGGGCATCCGCGCCTGTAAAGATACCGCCACATCCAATCAAAGGTATCGAGGAAGGAAGATGCGAACGAAGTGCCCGCAGCGTCTTCAAAGAGTATTCCTTGACCGGTGCTCCCGACAAACCACCGACTTCATTTTTGTTGGCTGAGTAAAATGGTCAGAACTACACTTGCGCAGAAACCAGATTCCATACCTGCTGTGAGATGTTTTGGCCTCTGGATGGTCGTATTACTCACGATGACCCCATCGATATTGCTCTTCTTGATGACTTCTGCTATATCCTTAATTTGTGACTCGTCCAAGTCAGGCGAGAGCTTGAGCACCAATTTCGGTCTTCGGGATGTCAGCTCAGAGCAAGGGAGCTCATCTCGAGCTTTCGTCACGCCATCCAGCAGTTTTTTTAGCAGGTCGCGGTTCTGAAGTCCCCTAGAACATCTGATTAACCTTGTACAGAACTAATCGATCATCTGGCCTTACCTTAAACCTGGTGTGTTCGGGCTCGAGACGTTGACCACCAAGATATCAGAGTAAAGTCCAAATGTACGGACACCAGCAACAAAATCATCAATAGAGTCTACCGGAGACGCCTTATTCTTGCCAAGGTTGACGGCGAGGACCGAACCTGGCCGAAGCGCAGCGGTCTCGTGTTCTTGTTGGAAGGTAGGAATGCGAGCACGAAGTCTAGAGAGAACGGAGGTATGTCCTTGGGATGGGAATCCGTATCTGTTGATTAGACCCGAATCTTCTGGGAGATGGAATACACGAGGGCGAGGGTTCCCTGGCTGGAGAGTAAAGTCAACTGGGCGTGGCAAAGCGTTTTAAAATTCAGCTGACCTGTGGCTTCGGAGTGACACTGCCTATCTCAACCCAGCTGAAGCCAAGGTTGAGCAGCCCTGTGGAAATTCAGTTCATGAACGCGGAGGGTCACAAGTGGCGTACCGTTGATAGCCTCTGCATCTTTGTCGAACCCTGCTGCAAGCCCTACAGGGTTCGAGATCTCTTGTCCCCAAAGCTAGCACAAACATTTCGCGTAAATTCCATGCACCCAGCCAAACGCGACTACCAATACCTCCGCTTTCAGTCGTCCATCGTCTGAACAGGGATCTCGTGGTCCAAGCCCACTCTTCAACACTTTGACCGCAAACTTGTGGCCTGTCTCTGCATCCAATGTATGTCGAAGAATTGGGGTCAGGATGTACCGGTGAAGCGCAGACCGTGCATCGAAGTAGTATACCGCGAAAAGCCCAGTTGTCAGAACAAAAGTAGTGGCGTAGAAGCCTTTTTTGAGCGGGAAGCGAGGTGTTTGAGCTGAAAGTGACCTAGAAGAGCTGGAAACGCGACTGCGCAGATGCACAACTAGCCTTGGTCCTCGTCGAAAGGCTAACATTGCAACCTTGTTTGCATGTATTGTTGTCGACTGCCTTTGCTCTGTTGCACGTGATGACTTTCTGGTGACACGAACGCCCACCGAGCTAAAGTACTAGTAGCGTGTATAAAAGACATCGTTGGGATTACATTCATTTCTATATCCTTCGCCAACTCATATGGGCTTCGCTTGCAGTTCCCGGCGGCACGGAGAAAGTAAATCGTACCTCGCTCGATCGGCGAACTCGGTACTAGCGCTGCGGGCTTTACTAACGAGGTGGACGGAATTGATTTGGCGAAAGTCACATATCGTCAAACAAGAAGGGTTACGTTAAGCAGATCACGGTCTGTAGAATGGTTGGAGAGCCTATGCTGGCGAATGGGATCGCCCGAGTTTTCGTGCACATCTTCGAGGAGTCGAGCAAGATACTTTTCAGAGCTTGTGGTAGACATGATAGTTGTCTTGGCTGACTCTTTTCCGCCGACAGGGATCCCCAACTAAAATTTTAGTTTCAGACCGCTGGCGCAGTTAGAAATAGTAGTACAGTGAAATTCAGGTCCAAGTAGAATACAACGTCCCAATGTATGCCTTCAAAAACTGTGAGGTGCCAACCATACCCAAGATGGACTGGCGAGGAGTCAACACTTGAGTTGTAACCCTTCGCTTGGATCGCCAAAATTTGATTTAGGCGCCGAAGATCTCCCCGGACCTGGTGGAGGACGTCTGGACCTTTATAAAGCCATCTGCCATGAAGGAGAAACGGCGCGAACGGCGGGGACGAGCATAGAAGCAGCAAGCGTCGTGTAAACGATTTGCGTGGCTTAGGGGACTTGCTCAGTCGCCGAGGTTTCGGGGTGGAACGCACGACATGAACGCGTGGGTGACTTGCGTGAAATTGGTTGGATATTTGCATGCAAAAGATAATGGATGCGACTCACCTGGGACGTTTAGCCACCAAAGGACTGCGCCTTCAAGGTCGGATCGAGCCCCGCATGCGCTGGGGCTTGTTTAAGAAAGGGGTAGGGAGACACAGCATCCGGTGGATAGATAGATAGAAGCGTACGCTTTCCAGTTATATAGAGAAAGGTGACACGTCCCACTTGAATCAAGAAACAATGGGAACATCGCAAACAAAGAGCTTCGTACTTACAACACATGCATACGAGCTGGAAAAGGGAAGTGGGCGAGCATTGTCAATATCAGTTCTGGCCGATTCACTGATTGTAAGAGCAGAAGAGGTCTTTGTTCTATCATTTTGCGACCAGTGAAGGTCAAGCTGAAGTCTCGCAGCTACATGAATTCCGAGTCGGAGGAGTACTCAATCCTGAACCGGGCTTACTGAAGCACTGAGTTGGCACGACAGAGTAATAGAGAAAAACCGCCGATCTCAGGGGTGACAAGGTGGCCGTTATGGTTCAAGACAAGTCACTGTCAGGGTGGCACGCGTTGGGCACGCGTCCGTCGGCAAGATATAATCGGCCAACTCCGACAAAAATTTTGTGGCTTGCTGATTACTTTTACTTTACACCTTCTTCTTCGTTATCCTTTCGTCCTTCCCGTTTCTCTTCCTTCACGATGGATGTGAGCTCTATATCTCCTCTAATCGCCTTGTCTTTTCCAAGAATCTAAACTCTCTTTTCGTCCAGCCAAATTTTGTCCAAGTACTGCACAATCTGCTCGTCCAGACAACCTCCAACGATACCGCCCATGTTAAAGCTGTAAGTTTCGTCGGCCATTGGCAGATGCTCCTAGATGTCTGATACTCCTATCCCACAAACAGGCAACTGCGCAGCTGAACCAGGACTACTACAAAAACCCGACATGTATACCTGCTCTCGCAAGTATCCTAGCGAGTTCGCCGGAACAAGCTGTGCGCCGCATTCCAAGATCGCGATAATTTCCTAGCTTTTATTAACGAGATCTACAGGTTCGACAACTCGCCGCCGTTGAGCTGCGAAAACGCGTCGTGCAAAACAGTGGAAATTTGTGGACACAGCTTCCCCAAAACGAGCGTGAGCAGATAAAATCAAAGCTTCCGGAGCTCATCCTAGCCGAGCCCAAGTAAGTGCTATTTGCATCGTATTGATCTCTTAGAGGATCGGCCGCTCATCGCTCATTGACCCAGCAATCTCGTTCGCCACTCTGCAGCCAGGGTTGTCGCTGCCATCGCCTCGATTGAGATCCCCCTCGGAACATGGGGTCAGCTCCTACCTTTCCTTCATCAAACGTGCACATCTCCCCAGGTTGTGCACCGTGAAGTTGGCATTTATATCCTGTTTACCGTTCTTGAAAACATCGTTGAAGGGTTCCAAGAACATCTCCAGAGCTTCTTCAAGCTCTTTGAGCAACTGTTGGTCGACCCAGAGAGCATCGATGTACGAATTACGACTGTCAGGTACATAATGAAACCTCTTTCCGTCAATATCGCTTCACTGAACGACCATTATCAGGGCTCTGGGCGTGATCGCTCAGTACATCGACTCCGATGACAAAATTGATCTTGTAAGATCGCCCATGTCCAGTGTTTCAATCCGTTAATTACTGCGAGATCTAGAAATCATTCCAGGCTCTCCTTCCAGCCATGATTCAGGTCATTGGACAGAGTGTTGAGACTGGCAACGAGACTGGTGCAAGACAATTATTCGACGTGTTGGAGACCCTCCTTATCTTGGTACGAATTCTCTGCGAGGTCTCTGATCTTCACCTCACCTTCCATCGCAGGAAGTGCCGATCCTCGGCAAACACATCCCCGAGCTGGCTCAATTCCTCCTTACTTGTGGAGGCAATCGTGCCTTCGATAACGAGCTTCGTGTTCTCGCGTTGAATGCTCTGAATTGGACCGTCCAGTAGTAGGTACACATATTTTTCCCCTGTTGCCTGTATTGACATCGGTTATAGCAAAAAATCCAAGATCCAAAGCCACAATCTTGCCCCCGCCATCCTCGAGGGTCTCATGCCCATAGCGACCGAGGACGAACCAGAGGATCTTGACGATGATGCGCCTTCCCGTGTATGTGCAACCATATTCGCCGTGATAATCCAAAATTTACCCTCGTGCAGTCCGCTTTGCGCATCATCGATGGCCTTGCAACTAACCTACCCCCCACTCAAGTCTTCCCTGCTCTCCGTACCTTGATCGCCCAATACTTCTCCTCTCCTGACCCCAAAAACCGTCGCGGTGCCATGCTTGCGCTCGGTGTCTGCGTTGAGGGTTGTAGCGAGTACATGACCCCTTTGCTGCCCCAGGTTTGGCCCATCATCGAGGCTGGTCTCCAGGACAGCGATGCCACGGTCAGGAAGGCCACATGCGTGGCTGTCAGCTGCCTGTGTGAATGGCTTGAAGACGAGTGCGCTGCTAAGCATGCTGTCCTTATCCCCGTAAGTTGTTCTGGCCATAGTCTTCATGATATCGGAAGTGAATATGCATTCTTAGGGCATCATGAACCTCATGAACGACTCTGAGACGCAACGATCCGCCTGCACTGCGCTTGATGCTCTCCTCGAGATCCTTCATGACGTCATCGACCAATATCTGCCCCTCATCATGGAACGTTTGGGTGGTCTTCTTGAGAGTGCTCCTCTCGCCGTCAAGGCTGTTGTTACGGGGGCGATTGGCAGCGCTGCTCATGCCTCGAAAGCACGCTTCCTCCCTTACTTCCAGCCTACCATGGCCCATCTCCAGCACTTCCTTGTTTTGACTGGAGAAGGTGAAGAGATCGAGCTTCGTGGTATCACCATGGATGCCATTGGAACATTTGCAGAAGCTGTCGGCAAGGATGTCTTTAGGCCCTTCTTCCCCGATATGATGAAGCAGGCATTCCAGGGCATCGAGATGGGCAGCGCAAGGCTCAGAGAGTGTAGTTTCCTCTTCTTCGGTGTCATGGCTCGTGTTTTCGGAGAGGAGTTTGCTCCGTACCTCCCCAATGTCGTCCCTGCCCTGTTGACCAGTTGCAAGCAAGCCGAACAGGGAGAAGAAGCCATGTCATGTAAGAATTCTTGTATTAGTTCGCCGCGATATCTGATCGCAATATCTTTAGTCTCCATCGCTGATGCTACCTCGGCATTCGCTTCTGGGTCTTCCCCTTCAAACGCCATCGCCGTCGCAGATGATTCTGAGGCTGGGAACACTTCAATAGAGCTCGAGGACGTCGACCTCGACAAGATGTTGGATGTGAACAGCGCAATCGCTGTCGAGAAGGAGATTGCGGCCGACACCATCGGAACGTTGTTCGCCGCTTGCAAAGCGCACTTTTTCCCTTACGTTGAGCAATGCGCCCTTGAGCTCGTTGCGCTCCTGCCCCATTACTACGAGGGTATCAGGAAGAGTGCGACAGACTCGCTCCTGGAGATTGTCAGAACTTTCTACGATCTGAGCGACCCGCAGGAATGGACGCCTGGTACAGCTGTGGTGCGTTACGTCGTGTTCTAGTGTGTTTCGCAAACCAATTCTTCCCAAGACCGTTCCTTTGAGCCCTAGCGTTAGGGAACTTGTTGGTCACACTTTGATTCCCCTCTTGGAGATGTATGAAACGGAAGATAACAAGTGAGTCGTTTTTTATCTTTGGGCATGCTTGTCCTCTTTCAAGATGAATCACAACTCAGCTCACTTCGAGCCTATTAGCCATGAGACTAATTAGCTTTTACTGAACATTTTTTTGATGCTTGGTTAGAGTTCACCATACTAATCTTCGTCTCCGGTCCAGGTCAGTAGCTTCGTCGCTATGCGTTGGTCTTGCAGAGACTATCGGCAAGATGGGGCCGGCATTCCTTGAAGGCCGTAAGTTCTTAACTCACTCCCTACATGTCTCCTGTGCTTACCCCATTGATTAGACCTCGATACGATCTGCAACATTGCTATCCAGATCCTGGAACAAAAGGCCTTCTGTCAACAAGACCCTGACCAGGATGAGGACGAAGAGGCTCCCGAAGATCAGGCCGAGTACGACTCTGTCTTGATCTCGTCTGCTGGTGATCTCGTCTCTGCTCTGGCCAACGCCCTTGGACCCGATTTTACCCCCGCCTTCAACACGTTCTTCCCTCTTATTGCTAAGTACTATGTGAGTCTACACGCTCCGGATTGTGCTTCCCCTCGCTAATATACCACATTATCAGAAAAAGAGCCGCTCTCTGAGCGACCGGTCATCCGCGATCGGGTGTCTTGCCGAAATTATTTCAGGCATGAAGGGTGCTGTGACGCCATCTACCGAGCCCCTCCTTGAGCTCTTCTACCGTGCCCTTAGCGATCCCGACGCCGAAGTACAAAGCAATGCAGCCTTTGCCGTTGGTCAGCTTGTCGAGAACACTGAAGTCGATCTATCCCCACAATACCTTCACCTTCTCGGTGCTCTCCGACCGTTGTTTAACGTCACTCCCGACTCTCCAGCCGCCCAGCTAAATGCCAAAGACAATGCAGCGGGTGCTGTTGGCCGTCTCCTTCTCCGTAACCCCGCCGCTGTTCCTCTTGATCAAGTTTTTCCCATCTTCGTAGACGCTCTGCCATTAAAGAACGACTACCTGGAGAACCGACCCATTTTCCGCGCAATCTTCCACCTTTTCAGGACGAATGGGCCCGCACTTTTACCCTTCTTGGACCGCTTGTTATTGGTGTTTGGACACGTCTTGGACCCGAGCCAGCCAGAACAAATCGGGGAGGATATCAGGGGCGAGCTTATCCAGTTGATTGGTGCGGTGAATGCAGAGGATCCTGCAAAGATCCAGGCATCAGGATTGGCTATCTTCCTGCCTGGTGCCTAAGAAATTGATTTTTATCTGGCTTTCTCCATTCTTACCTTAATCATGGATCCATCATCTCCCCATTTCCCATTTCTTGTTGGTCTTATCGCTGCTTTAGAATACAATGTTTTGGTTACTACATATTACATCTACTTTTACATCAGTTCACAAATTGAACGGAGTGTTTTCATGTGACTGAAGGCACGCGTAGCGCGTTATTGTCTGTTGTTGATGTTTCCAGTCCTCTCTACATCACTTCTTTGTGAGTTCGCTGGCCGACTCGTCGCGCAGCTGAAGACGAACACGTTCCCCGCCATTGTCTATCTCTATGCTCTTCCTTCTTTTGACCTTCCTGGCCCTGACTCTGACCGCATCCTCATCACGTCTGGCACTGCTGCTGCCTCCTGAAGACCAACTCCCCCTCATCGCTCGCGTGGGCAAGCCCTATTCTTGGTCTATTTCACCTCATACATTTGGTTCACCGAACGGCGCTCTGTCATATTCGACGTCCAGGTTACCATCATGGCTCTCTTTTGATCCTGGAACGCTAAATTTCCATGGGACTCCTTCAAGCAAAGACGAGGAAAACTCAAGAATCACTATCACAGCGAAGGACTCTTCGAGCTCAGTATCATCAACTTTCGCTCTTTGTGTCACGACATACCCGGAGCCAACTCTCCGTCTGCCAATCTCACAGCAATTCTCCGCCCCAGCACCCTCCCTCTCTTCGGTCTTCATCCTCGCACCCTTCTCTGGGTTAACAACCTCACATCCGGCTCTCCGTATTCCTCCAAAGTGGTCATTTAGCATTGGCTTCGAATCCGGAACTTTTTGGTCTGAAAGTGAGCTCTATTACGAGGCGCGCCAAACCGATGGTTCTGCTCTTCCTGAATGGATGGTTTTCGACCCGGACGCGATAACGGTCAACGGAGTGACCCCAAGTGAAGTTAAAATCTCGCAACCAGCAATTGTATCCCTTTCTTTGTACGTTTCAGATCAAAAGGGTTTTTCGTCGTCTTCCCTGCCCTTCGACCTGGTTGTCGCTGCCCACGAACTATCTTTGGCGAATGCATCTCTTCCGACCATCAACGTTACAGCAGCGACCCCCTTCAACTTTACTCTCTCCTCACTAGCGGATTTTCTAGGTGTGTTAATCGACGGGAAAGCAATACAGTCGAGCGAGATCATGACATTGGTAGTCGACACATCGCAGTACGGAAGCTGGCTGAAGTATGATCACGGGAGTCGAACTCTATCGGGTGATCCAGGAAACACCACTTTCGCGCCAGGACAGAGCCCGCCCTTGCTGGTGACTCTGACGACAACGTTCAATCAGTCCATCCGAGCACCTGTTCACCTGGCTATTGTGCCTTCCTATTTTTCTACCTCCGCTCTACCACCTATTCAAGCAGCTCAGGGTGGCACGATTCAGTTCAACCTCAGACAGGATTTCTCCAATGCTACGGAACATGACGATGGCGACTTGACTGCTGCGTTCCAACCCCCGGAGGCCGGCGACTGGTTGAAGTTTACTCCTGACACTGGGCAAATCGTAGGCACTGTTCCTTCCAGTTTCGACACCAATCACATCACCGTCACATTTACGGCCTACTCTCGTGTCACGCATTCGACATCGCATGCCAGCCTGTCTATTGTCTTCGCGCCACCGGACACACACACAGACTATCACCCGCCTGGTCTTTCTGCGACTGCACATCCAAAGCTTGCATTAGGGTTGGGTATCGCATTTGGTGTTGTCGGTGGGCTTTGCTTAATTGGCGGGCTGCTAGCCGTCATTCGCCGCTGTGCAAGAGTCGAGGACACAGCCATCGGAGGTGAAGAGGGTAGGAATGTATGGAGCGAAGAGGACAAGAAGTGGTACGGGGTTGGGCTACAGAGGGCCCGGGGGTACGGGTGGTCGGACCGCGACCCCAATTTCACGGAAAAGCCCCGTCCCTCTCTGGACTATCGAGCGTCGTATAATGCCCGTCATGGCATACAAGAACAATACGGAGACCTTGGCCTCGGCCTGCGGCGTGTTTCTGAGCGTAGTCAATCTCAAGGCAGCCCAGGGAGCAACCGGAGTCCAGGTGTCATAAGCAAAAGGGAGTTCTTCACGAGGCTCAGGGAGACTGTCCGTGTCGTAAGCGACAGGGCCCAAAGACGCAAGGTTTCTCGCAAACGCCCTGTCATAGGGAAACCGATACTGCCTGTACAACAAGTGCTCCCAGTCCAGAGCGAACCACCAACGCTTGTCAGTTCTCCTTCAAACCCTTTCGACGAAATTCCGGGCCTTCCCAGCCATCCAGGCAGTACCATAATGACGAACTCGCCCTCGACCTCTACCGCTGAACATTCCATCCCGAGGCGAAGAGCTGATTTCGCGCCTCCAAGATCACCTGCGCAAGTGCATTTTGACGATGGCGGACTGTCACGGCAACTCTCTTCTGGTTCTATCGCATCTAATACGTCGGAGAAGATGCATGCGGTGGAGGCCGTGGTGCGAACCGCGTCCAAGGCAACTAGTATCCGCAGTGGCAGGAGCGCAAGCGGACGGTCATTTGTTGCTATGGAACGCCCATTACCGACAGACGCCCGTCCTAAGCTTGTTCCTTTTACAAGTGCCACGCGCGTGCCGGTGCCTCGTCGACCTTCACCACCGCCTGGCTTACAAAACGATTACAAAGGGGCATCGCCAAGCAAAAGGGTCGTTAGCCAGACTGCGAAGGTGTGGAAGAGAGAGGTGAAGGATGCGATGGCGAAGGGCGGAAGCAGCGATGAACTCAAGATGGGTCTTCACTATGTCGAAAGCTTGGGTGCAGATCCACAGACCATGCGGTCACGGCCGGAGCCATAGAGTCTGGTCGTGATCTTGGAGTTCTTGCCAGTAATATGTATTTCTAATAACCTAACAGCTGTAGCCCATACTATCCAACTACTATCTTTGTAACATATTGATGCACAATGCTATCCTCCTACTTGCCTTTGTACGAAAACCTTAGTCAATGGGCCAAGCCGATGAGAGAGGTGACTCGAACAGTGAGAAAGCAGTTCACAAGCAAGCGACTAAAGTAACAATCGATGACCTCTCCCGACTGGTTCCCTTCTAATAGCCAGCCCATCCGTTTGCCAATATGGATATAAACCGCAGCATCCATGGTCCTTCTCTCCCTCCTCCTTTCCCCAGATCTTGATTAGAGAAGACGTCTATGTCTTCCAAATGAGGAAGGCGAGAGAGCCAACGTAGAAATATATGAAGTGTTTGGTTTCTAAAAATTTGCCGACATCAGTAAGCCGACCTCGACTTTTCATCAAGTGGGTTGATTGGAGTAGCGGACGCGTTTTTTTTACGCCAAAACATTCCGCTTGACTGTGGATGATGGAACACGAACCATGAGTTACGTAGCTGCCAAAGTTCTTTCCGACAACGACGTGCCATGTCGGTCCATGTCGTCGATCGAACTCCTTCTTGATCTGTGCGGCGATGTCCTTCTCGATGGTGTATTTTTCCAGTGCCGCAGAGGTTATGTCCACGCTCTCTTGCTGCATCTCCTCACTCATGTCAACGTTCTTAATGATGGCTTTGGGTCCCGCGCTGCCATCTCTAGGGCCAGAACCAGCATCGGTGGAGAGAGAATTGGGCGCGTCAGACATGGAGGTGTGCGAGAACGGATGATCTGGAGGATAGAGTGAGAACTAAATGGTTCATATAGAAAGGAAACAGACGTTTACCTTGTGGCGGTTGTGGAGGAAAGTGGGCCGAAGAGGTGTGTTGGTTCAAGTTAGGTGCAGTATAAGTTGCGGGCACGTGTTGGGGCGCAGGGTCTTCTGCCCCGCGTGCACATGGTTGCCTGTGTTGAATCTTACATCTTCTACACTTCATCCAACTCAAGACCGCCCGATAGCCTCTTTCGTATTCCTGTTCACTGGAGCCCCATGGTCCGTTCGTGCTTTTCACGTTGTTTCCAACGCCGTGTTCTTTGAAGTGCACATGTTCAATCAGGTTGCTGGGTCTTCCATCATCGCACCCACGATTCACCAACTGTTTTGCCGTCCCGATCACTCAGGCCTTCAACATGGATGCTACTATGGTACCTTGGAGATGCGTACCAGGGCTGTCGTCGCCCTTTCATGTCCCACGGACAGCCCTGCCCAGCGCCCGTGACATAAATCCATCACCGTTTAATTACTCTTCGGACGGCCGTACATAAAAACTGGTTCGATGTACGTCATCATTTGTCTTGCGTCCGTCGGAGTGTTGACTGCCCGGGTATCGAAATCCACATGGCTGGAAACAACAGCGTCCCAGCTATGTGCTCACCGCGCCGAGAATTCCACGCTGAGTGCTTCTGTCCGAGTTCTTGATTCCGCTTGTCGGTTCGCAGATATCTAGGGAGTGTCACTGTGAGTATATGCTGAAGATGCATCAATTCAAGATTGCGGATCGCACGGGAGTGAGGTGATGCATATGAGTTTGGTATGATTGATCTTCCACAAGGCGTGCGCACATGCTCAGTCGGTCCATGTCTTATGGCGGCCACACAGCCTCGACTCCTGTCACCTATATGATATGAATTTCCTTCTTTTAGGTGCAGCCGCCGATCCCCGAGCTTCATTCGCCACACCTTCGTCAAGGTTCTGGCCCGTACCTCCATAGTGTTCGCTTTAGCCGATACCACACGACTGAGGTGCGTACTTCAGTACAGTCGTATGTTGTTGTAGCTACTCCGAACGTCTCCCCCGTCGGATCATTCGGATATGGGCCGAATCATGGCAATCCATTTCCTGTAGTCAAGGTCCGTAGCTTTTACACCGCACCAGTGTAAGCAAGGAAGATACGGTCACAGTAATGTGCTTGGAGATAAGAGACAAGGTCTCCGAACCGGTGACCCCATAGGATGCTTAGATCGGGCTCTCCCATACGTTGTAACTCATCGCTCCTTGGATCTAGAGAGTCGGTCACTGAGTACTTAGCGATCCTACTCCAGGGATTGAAGGCAGCTTTCGTCAAGTCTTTGGGTGTGCGCACTTCTATAGTGCCCCATGATAATTCAATTTCTCCAGAAGAAGTTGACTTCAAGGGCTTATGTGCTCTGTGTATCTGGATGCTTCTTCTAGCGCACAACCCATGACTGCGAGCACACCATCGGCTGCTTTATACACGTTGCAGACTGCAAGCTCAACGCGCCTCTTAAAACCCGTTTTGACCCATCAGGTTTCGACATGAGGTCAGCAGCGTAGTCACTATGGCTTCTATGGTCAAGCATTTCCATAATCTGTTCTTCTGTACGTTGAAGAATGGATGGTCGTATATATTCATGCCATAACCCGTGGCAGTCTTCAGGAATTACCATTGAATCATCCCCCCCGTGCACGGTGCGACAAACGGTCGAGCTGGAGTTCGAGGCTCAACCCAGAGCTCGACGAAATGGATCCCACATTGAGGCAAGGTGCGTAAAGAATCGCGACGTCGAATTTGATTATCGTTGGTCGGCTGCTTTGCAGAGCACTTAAGGCTGCACGCCTAGCTCCGTAAAATTTCATGCAAATTCTACCGATACTGAAATAATAGATAATGAGCTGCGGGTGACTATCCTATCCTGGCGTTCTGAAACTACGACGGTCTGAAACTAGGAGGATAGGGCATTTTTGATTTCAAATGATCCAATGCTTAATCTAGCGTGATGCAGGGGCACGAAGTGTAGGCAAAAACCGGATCGCGTCGGGGAGGGCTGATTAAGCCGGGCCCCGGATCCGGAAAATGTATTTTTTCTGTCGTCGTAAGGCTACAGAAACGTAGAAAAACAACGATACAGAGAAACATTTAATGGTGAGGGAGGGTGGGATACGAAAATCCAGAGCCTCTTGTGACTAGACGAGGATTGAGATGGATATCAAGTCCTCTGAGTAGCATGACTTACCTAGAAGAGGATTGAGATGGATGCAAGGTCCCTAGAGGGAAGTCTCGCACTGCGTCTCCTCTTCTAGGTA